>CAXIWQ010000256.1:0-202401 GCA_964036275.1 Litoditis marina
TGTGGCTGTGCGCCACAGAATAGATTGTCGTATTAGGTTTTTGTAGCTGGGAGCAACAGATTTGATAGCCGTATGAAATGTTCTCTGTAACTGCGAGGCAAAGAGTCAATAACCGCGTTAATTCGTCTTTTGTGGCTGTGCGCCACAGAATATATAGTCGTATTAGGTTTTTTTAGCTGGGAGCAACATACTTGATAGCCGTATAACCTTTTTCCTGTAGCTGCAAAACAAACAGTCGATAACCGCGTTAATTCGTATTTTGTGGCTGTGCGCCACAGAATAGATAGTCGTATTAGGTTTTTGTAGCTGGGAGCAACATACTTGATAGCCGTATAAACTTTTTTCTGTAGCTGCGCGGCAAAGAGTCAATAACCGCGTTAATTTGTCTTTTGTGGCTGTGCGCCACAGAATATAAAGTCGTATTAGGTTTTTGTAGCTGGGAGCAACAGACTTGATAGCCGTATGAACTTTTTTCTGTAGCTGCAAGGCAAAGAGGTAATAACCGCGTTAATTTGTCTTTTGTGGCTGTGCGCCACAGAATATAAAGTCGTATTAGGTTTTTGTAGCCATGAGCAACAGACTTGATAGCCGTATAAACTTTTTTCTGTAGCTGCAAGGCAAAGAGTCGATAACCGCGTTAATTCGTATTTTGTGGCTGTGTGCCACAGAATAGATAGTTGTATTGGGTTTTTCTAGCTGGGAGCAACATACTTGATAGCCGTATAAACTTTTTTCTGTAGCTGCAAGGCAAAGAGTCAATAACCGCGTTAATTTGTCTTTTGTGGCTGTGCGCCACAGAATATAAAGTCGTATTAGGTTTTTGTAGCCATGAGCAACAGACCTGATAGCCGTATGAACTGTTCTCTGTAGCTGCAAGGCAAAGAGTCGATAACCGCGTTAATTCGTATTTTGTGGCTGTGCGCCACAGAATAGATTGTCGTATTAGGTTTTTGTAGCTGGGAGCAACATATTTGATAGCCGTATGAACTGTTCTCTGTAGCTGCAAGGCAAAGAGTCGATAACCGCGTTAATTTGAATTTTGTGGCTGTGCGCCACAGAATAGATTGTCGTATCAGGTTTTTGTAGCTGGGAACAACATACTTGATAGCCGTATCAACTTTGTTCTGTAGCTGCAAAGCAAACAGTCGATAACCGCGTTAATTCGTATTTTGTGGCTGTGCGCCACAGAATAGATAGTCGTATTAGGTTTTTGTAGCTGGGAGCAACATACTTGATAGCCGTATAAACTTTTTTTTCTGTAGCTGCACGGCAAAGAGTCAATAACCGCGTAAAATCTTTTGTGGCTGTGCGCCACAGAATATAAAGTCGTATTAGGTTTTTGTAGCTGGGAGCAACAGACTTGATAGCCGTATAAAATTTTTTTCTGTAGCTGCAAGGCAAAGAGGTGATAACCGCGTTAATTTGTCTTTTGTGTCTGTGCGCCACAGAATATACAGTCGTATTAGGTTTTTGTAGCTGGGAGCAACAGACTTGATAGCCGCATAAACTTTGTTTCTGTAGCTGCAAGGCAAAGAGTCAATAACCGCGTTAATTTGTATTTTATGGCTGTGCGCCACAGAATATAAAGTCGTAATATGTTTTTGTAGTTGGGAGCAACAGACTTGATAGCCGTATGATTTTTTTTGTAGCTGCAAGTCAAAATGTCAATAACCGCGTTAATTCGTTTTTTGTGGCTGTGCGCCACAGAATAGATTGTCGTATTAGGTTTTTGTAGCTGGGAGCAACAGATTTGATAGCCGTATGAACTGTTCTCTGTAGCTGCAAGGCAAAGAGTCGATAACCGCGTTTATTCGTATTTTGTGGCTGTGCGCCACAGAATAGATTGTCGTATTAGGTTTTTGTAGCTGGGAGCAACATATTTGATAGCCGTATGAACTGTTCTCTGTAGCTGCAAGGCAAAGAGTCGATAACCGCGTTATATCGTATTTTGTGGCTGTGTGCCACAGAATATAAAGTCGTATTAGGTTTTTGTAGCCATGAGCAACAGACTTGATAGCCGTATAAACTTTTCTCTGTAGCTGCAAGGCAAAGAGTCGATAACCGCGTTAATTCGTATTTTGTGGCTGTGTGCCACAGAATAGATAGTTGTATTGGGTTTTTCTAGCTGGGAGCAACATACTTGATAGCCGTATAAATTGTTTTCTGTAGCTGCAAGGCAAAGAGTCAATAACCGCGTTAATCTGTCTTTTGTGGCTGTGCGCCACATAATAAAAAGTCGTATTAGGTTTTTGTAGCTGGGAGCAACAGACTTGATAGCCATATAAACTTTTTTCCGTAGCTGCAAGCCAATGAGTCGATAACCGCGTTAATTCGTATTTCGTGGCTGTGCGCCACAAAATAGATAGTCGTGTTAGGTCTTTGTAGCTGGGAGAAACAGACTGGATAGCCGTATGAACTTTTCTCTGTAACTGCAAGCCAAAGAGTCGATAACCGCGTTAATTTGTCTTTTGTGGCTGTGCGCCACAGAATATAAAGTCGTATTCGGTTTTTGTAGCTGGGAGCAACAGACGTGATAGCCGTATGAACTGTTCTCTGTAAATGCAAGCCACAGAGTCAATAACCGCGTTAATTCGTATTTTCTGCTTGTGCACCACAGAAAAGATTGTCGTATTAGGTTTTTGTAGCTGGGAGCAACAGACTTGATAGCCGTATAAACTTTTTTTCTGTAGCTGCACGGCAAAGAGTCAATAACCGCGTAAAATCTTTTGTGGCTGTGCGCCACAGAATATAAAGTCGTATTAGGTTTTTGTAGCTGGGAGCAACAGACTTGATAGCCGTATAAACTTTTTTCTGTAGCTGCAAAGCAAACAGTCGATAACCGCGTTAATTCGTATTTTGTGGCTGTGCGCCACAGAATAGATAGTCGTATTGGGTTTTTCTAGCTGGGAGCAACATACTTGATAGCCATATAAACTTTTTTCTGTAGCTGCAAGCCAAAGAGTCGATAACCGCGTGAATTCGTTATTTGTGGCTGTGCGCCACAGAATAGATTGTCGTATTAGGTTTTTGTAGCTGGGAGCAACAGATTTGATAGCCGTATGAAATGTTCTCTGTAACTGCAAGGCAAAGAGGTAATAACCGCGTTAATTTGTCTTTTGTGGCTGTGTGCCACAGAATATAAAGTCGTATTAGGTTTTTGTAGCTGGGAGCAACAGACTTGATAGCCGTATAAACTTTTTTCTGTAGCTGCAAAGCAAACAGTCGATAACCGCGTTAATTCGTATTTTGTGGCTGTGCGCCACAGAATAGATAGTCGTATTGGGTTTTTCTAGCTGGGAGCAACATACTTGATAGCCATATAAACTTTTTTCTGTAGCTGCAAGCCAAAGAGTCGATAACCGCGTGAATTCGTTATTTGTGGCTGTGCGCCACAGAATAGATTGTCGTATTAGGTTTTTGTAGCTGGGAGCAACAGATTTGATAGCCGTATGAAATGTTCTCTGTAACTGCAAGGCAAAGAGGTAATAACCGCGTTAATTTGTCTTTTGTGGCTGTGTGCCACAGAATATAAAGTCGTATTAGGTTTTTGTAGCCATGAGCAACAGACTTGATAGCCGTATAAACTTTTTTCTGTAGCTGCAAAGCAAACAGTCGATAACCGCGTTAATTCGTATTTTGTGGCTGTGCGCCACAGAATAGATAGTCGTATTGGGTTTTTCTAGCTGGGAGCAACATACTTGATAGCCATATAAACTTTTTTCTGTAGCTGCAAGCCAAAGAGTCGATAACCGCGTGAATTCGTTATTTGTGGCTGTGCGCCACAGAATAGATTGTCGTATTAGGTTTTTGTAGCTGGGAGCAACAGATTTGATAGCCGTATGAAATGTTCTCTGTAACTGCAAGGCAAAGAGGTAATAACCGCGTTAATTTGTCTTTTGTGGCTGTGTGCCACAGAATATAAAGTCGTATTAGGTTTTTGTAGCCATGAGCAATAGACTTGATAGCCGTATAAACTTGTTTTCTGTAGCTGCACGGCAAAGAGTCAATAACCGCGTAAAATCTTTTGTGGCTGTGCGCCACAGAATATAAAGTCGTATTAGGTTTTTGTAGCTGGGAGCAACAGACTTGATAGCCGTATAAACTTTTTTCTGTAGCTGCAAAGCAAACAGTCGATAACCGCGTTAATTCGTATTTTGTGGCTGTGCGCCACAGAATAGATAGTCGTATTGGGTTTTTCTAGCTGGGAGCAACATACTTGATAGCCATATAAACTTTTTTCTGTAGCTGCAAGCCAAAGAGTCGATAACCGCGTGAATTCGTTATTTGTGGCTGTGCGCCACAGAATAGATTGTCGTATTAGGTTTTTGTAGCTGGGAGCAACAGATTTGATAGCCGTATGAAATGTTCTCTGTAACTGCAAGGCAAAGAGGTAATAACCGCGTTAATTTGTCTTTTGTGGCTGTGTGCCACAGAATATAAAGTCGTATTAGGTTTTTGTAGCCATGAGCAACAGACTTGATAGCCGTATAAACTTTTTTCTGTAGCTGCAAAGCAAACAGTCGATAACCGCGTTAATTCGTATTTTGTGGCTGTGCGCCACAGAATAGATAGTCGTATTGGGTTTTTCTAGCTGGGAGCAACATACTTGATAGCCATATAAACTTTTTTCTGTAGCTGCAAGCCAAAGAGTCGATAACCGCGTGAATTCGTTATTTGTGGCTGTGCGCCACAGAATAGATTGTCGTATTAGGTTTTTGTAGCTGGGAGCAACAGATTTGATAGCCGTATGAAATGTTCTCTGTAACTGCAAGGCAAAGAGGTAATAACCGCGTTAATTTGTCTTTTGTGGCTGTGTGCCACAGAATATAAAGTCGTATTAGGTTTTTGTAGCCATGAGCAATAGACTTGATAGCCGTATAAACTTTTTTTCTGTAGCTGCACGGCAAAGAGTCAATAACCGCGTAAAATCTTTTGTGGCTGTGCGCCACAGAATATAAAGTCGTATTAGGTTTTTGTAGCTGGGAGCAACAGACTTGATAGCCGTATAAACTTTTTTCTGTAGCTGCAAAGCAAACAGTCGATAACCGCGTTAATTCGTATTTTGTGGCTGTGCGCCACAGAATAGATAGTCGTATTAGGTTTTTGTAGCTGGGAGCAACAGATTTGATAGCCGTATGAAATGTTCTCTGTAACTGCGAGGCAAAGAGTCAATAACCGCGTTAATTCGTCTTTTGTGGCTGTGCGCCACAGAATAGATTGTCGTATTATATTTCTGTAGTTGGAAGCAACAGACTTGATAGCCGTATGATTTTTTTTTTGTAGCTGCAAGTCAAAATGTCAATAACCGCGTTAATTCGTCTTTGTGGCTGTGCGCCACAGAATAGATTGTCGTATTAGGTTTTTGTAGCTGGGAGCAACAGATTTGATAGCCGTATGAAATGTTCTCTGTAACTGCGAGGCAAAGAGTCAATAACCGCGTTAATTCGTCTTTTGTGGCTGTGCGCCACAGAATATATAGTCGTATTAGGTTTTTTTAGCTGGGAGCAACATACTTGATAGCCGTATAACCTTTTTCCTGTAGCTGCACGGCAAAGAGTCAATAACCGCGTTAATTTGTCTTTTGTGGCTGTGCGCCACAGAATATAAAGTCGTATTAGGTTTTTGTAGCTGGGAGCAACATACTTGATAGCCGTATAACCTTTTTCCTGTAGCTGCACGGCAAAGAGTCAATAACCGCGTTAATTTGTATTTTGTGGCTGTGCGCCACAGAATATAAAGTCGTACTATGTTTTTGTAGTTGGGAGCAACAGACTTGATAGCCGTATGATTTTTTTTTGTAGCTGCAAGTCAAAATGTCGATAACCGCGTTAATTCGTTTTTGTGGCTGTGCGCCACAGAATAGATTGTCGTATTAGGTTTTTGTAGCTGGGAGCAACCGACTTGATAGCCGTATAAACTTTTTTCTGTAGCTGCACGGCAAAGAGTCAATAACCGCGTTAATTTGTCTTTTGTGGCTGTGCGCCACAGAATATGAAGTCGTATTAGGTTTTTGTAGCTGGGAGCAACAGACTTGATAGCCGTATGAACTTTTTTCTGTAGCTGCAAGGCAAAGAGGTAATAACCGCGTTAATTTGTCTTTTGTGGCTGTGCGCCACAGAATATAAAGTCGTATTAGGTTTTTGTAGCCATGAGCAACAGACGTGATAGCCGTATAAACTTTTTTCTGTAGTTGCAAGGCAAAGAGTCGATAACCGCGTTAATTCGTATTTTGTGACTGTGTGCCACAGAATAGATAGTTGTATTGGGTTTTTCTAGCTGGGAGCAACATACTTGATAGCCGTATAAACTTTTTTCTGTAGCTGCAAGGCAAAGAGTCAATAACCGCGTTAATTTGTCTTTTGTGGCTGTGCGCCACAGAATATAAAGTCGTATTAGGTATTTGTAGCCATGAGCAACAGACCTGATAGCCGTATGAACTGTTCTCTGTAGCTGCAAGGCAAAGAGTCGATAACCGCGTTAATTCGTATTTTGTGGCTGTGCGCCACAAAATAGATTGTCGTATTAGGTTTTTGTAGCTGGGAGCAACATATTTGATAGCCGTATGAACTGTTCTCTGTAGCTGCAAGGCAAAGAGTCGATAACCGCGTTAATTCGTATTTTGTGGCTGTGCGCCACAGAATAGATAGTTGTATTGGGTTTTTCTAGCTGGGAGCAACATACTTGATAGCCGTATAAACTTTTTTCTGTAGCTGCAAGGCAAAGAGTCAATAACCGCGTTAATTCGTTTTTGTGGCTGTGCGCCACAGAATAGATTGTCGTATTAGGTTTTTGTAGCTGGGAGCAACAGACTTGATAGCCGCATAAACTTTGTTTCTGTAGCTGCAAGGCAAAGAGTCAATAACCGCGTTAATTCGTCTTTTGTGGCTGTGCGCCACAGAATATATAGTCGTATTAGGTTTTTGTAGCTGGGAGCAACAGACTTGATAGCCGTATGAACTTATCTCTGTAACTGCAAGTCAACAAGTCGATAACCGCGATAATTCGTATTTTGTGGCTGTGCGCCACAGAATAGATTGTCGTATTAGGTTTTTGTAGCTGGGAGCAACAGATTTGATAGCCGTATGAACTGTTCTCTGTAGCTGCAAGGCAAAGAGTCGATAACCGCGTTTATTCGTATTTTGTGGCTGTGCGCCACAGAATAGATTGTCGTATTAGGTTTTTGTAGCTGGGAGCAACATATTTGATAGCCGTATGAACTGTTCTCTGTAGCTGCAAGGCAAAGAGTCGATAACCGCGTTATATCGTATTTTGTGGCTGTTTGCCACAGGATATAAAGTCGTATTAGGTTTTTGTAGCCATGAGCAACAGACTTGATAGCCGTATAAACTTTTCTCTGTAGCTGCAAGGCAAAGAGTCGATAACCGCGTTAATTCGTATTTTGTGGCTGTGTGCCACAGAATAGATAGTTGTATTGGGTTTTTCTAGCTGGGAGCAACATACTTGATAGCCGTATAAATTGTTTTCTGTAGCTGCAAGGCAAAGAGTCAATAACCGCGTTAATCTGTCTTTTGTGGCTGTGCGCCACATAATAAAAAGTCGTATTAGGTTTTTGTAGCTGGGAGCAACAGACTTGATAGCCGTATAAACTTTTTTCCGTAGCTGCAAGCCAATGAGTCGATAACCGCGTTAATTCGTATTTCGTGGCTGTGCGCCACAAAATAGATAGTCGTGTTAGGTCTTTGTAGCTGGGAGAAACAGACTGGATAGCCGTATGAACTTTTCTCTGTAACTGCAAGCCAAAGAGTCGATAACCGCGTTAATTTGTCTTTTGTGGCTGTGCGCCACAGAATATAAAGTCGTATTCGGTTTTTGTAGCTGGGAGCAACAGACGTGATAGCCGTATGAACTGTTCTCTGTAAATGCAAGCCACAGAGTCAATAACCGCGTTAATTCGTATTTTCTGCTTGTGCACCACAGAAAAGATTGTCGTATTAGGTTTTTGTAGCTGGGAGCAACAGACTTGATAGCCGTATAAACTTTTTCCTGTAGCTGCAAGGCAAAGAGTCAATAACCGCGTTAATTCGTATTTTGTGGTTGTGCACCACAGAAAAGATAGTCGTATTAAGTTTTTGTAGCTGGTAGCAACAGACTTGATAGCCGTATAATTTTTTTGTGTAGCTGCAAGGCAAAGAGTCAATAACCGCGTTAAACTGTCTTTTGTGGCTGTGCGCCACAGGATGTACAGTCGTATTAGGTTTTTGTAGTTGTGAGCAACAGACTTGATAGCCGTGTGATTTTTTTTTCTGTAACTGCAATCCGAAAAGTCGATAACCGCGTTAATTTGTATTTCGTGGCTGTGCGCCACAGAAAAGATAGTCGTATCAGGTTCTTGTAGCTGGGAGCAACAGACTTGATAGCCGTATGAACTTTTTCCTGTAGCTGCAAGGCAAAGAGTCAATAACCGCGTTAATTTGTCTTTTGTGGCTGTGCGCCACAGAATATAAAGTCGTATTAGGTTTTTATAGCTGGGAGCAACAGACTTGATAGCCGTATAAGCTTTTTTCTGTAGCTGCAAGCCAAAGAGTCGATAACCGCGTTAATTTGTCTTTTGTGGCTGTGCGCCACAGAATATAAAGTCGTATTAGGTTTTTGTAGCTGGGAGCAACAGACGTGATAGCCGTATGAACTGTTCTCTGTAAATGCAAGCCACAGAGTCAAAAACCGCGTTAATTCGTATTTTCTGCTTGTGCACCACAGAAAAGATTGTCGTATTAGGTTTTTGTAGCTGGGAGCAACAGACTTGATAGCCGTATAAACTTTTTTCTGTAGCTGCAAGGCAAAGAGTCAATAACCGCGTTAATTCGTATTTTGTGGTTGTGCACCACAGAAAAGATAGTCGTATTAAGTTTTTGTAGCTGGTAGCAACAGACTTGATGGCCGTATAAATTTTTTTCTGTAGCTGCAAGGCGAATAGATTGTCGTATCAGGTTTTTGTAGCTGGGAACAACAGACTTGATAGCCGTATTAACTTTTTTCTGTAGCTGCAAAGCAAATAGTCGATAACCGCGTTAATTCGTATTTTGTGGCTGTGCGCCACAGAATAGATAGTCGTATTAGGTTTTTGTAGCTGGGAGCAACATACTTGATAGCCGTATAAACTTTTTTCTGTAGCTGCAAAGAGTCAATAACCGCGTTAATTTGTCTTTTGTGGCTGTGCGCCACAGAATATAAAGTCGTATTAGGTTTTTGTAGCTCGGAGCAACAGACTTAATAGCCGTATAAACTTTTTTCTGTAGCTGCAAGGCAAAGAGGTAATAACCGCGTTAATTTGTCTTTTGTGGCTGTGCGCCACAGAATATAAAGTCGTATTAGGTTTTTGTAGCCATGAGCAACAGACTTGATAGCCGTATAAACTTTTTTCTGTAGCTGCAAGGCAAAGAGTCGATAACCGCGTTAATTCGTATTTTGTGGCTGTGTGCCACAGAATAGATAGTTGTATTGGGTTTTTCTAGCTGGGAGCAACATACTTGATAGCCGTATAAACTTTTTTCCGTAGCTGCAAGGCAAAGAGTCGATAACCGCGTTAATTCGTATTTCGTGGCTGTGCGCCACAGAATAGATTGTCGTATTATGTTTTTGTAGTTGGAAGCAACAGACTTGATAGCCGTATGATTTTTTTTGTAGCTGCAAGTCAAAATGTCAATAACCGCGTTAATTCGTCTTTGTGGCTGTGCGCCACACAGAATAGATTGTCGTATTAGGTTTTTGTAGCTGGGAGCAACAGATTTGATAGCCGTATGAAATGTTTTCTGTAACTGCGAGGCAAAGAGTCAATAACCGCGTTAATTCGTCTTTTGTGGCTGTGCGCCACAGAATATATAGTCGTATTAGGTTTTTGTAGCTGGGAGCAACAGACTTGATAGCCGTATGAACTTTTCTCTGTAGCTGCAAGCCAACAAGTCGATAACCGCGATAATTCGTATTTTGTGGCTGTGCGCCACAGAAAAGATTGTCGTATTAGGTTTTTGTAGCTGGGAGCAACAGATTTGATAGCCGTATGAACTGTTCTCTGTAGCTGCAAGGCAAAGAGTCGATAACCGCGTTAATTCGTATTTTGTGGCTGTGCGCCACAGAATAGTATTAGGTTTTTGTAGCTGGGAGCAACATACTTGATAGCCGTATAACCTTTTTCCTGTAGCTGCACGGCAAAGAGTCAATAACCGCGTTAATTTGTCTTTTGTGGCTGTGCGCCACAGAATATAAAGTCGAATTAGGTTTTCGTAGCTGGGAGCAACAGACTTGATAGCCGTATGAACTTTTTTCTGTAGCTGCAAGGCAAAGAGGTAATAACCGCGTTAATTTGTCTTTTGTGGCTGTGCGCCACAGAATAGATTGTCGTATCAGGTTTTTGTAGCTGGGAGCAACAGACTTGATAGCCGTATGAACTTTTCTCTGTAGCTGCAAGCCAACAAGTCGATAACCGCGATAATTCGTATTTTGTGGCTGTGCGCCACAGAATAGATTGTCGTATTGGGTTTTTGTAGCTGGGAGCAACAGATTTGATAGCCGTATGAACTGTTCTCTGTAGCTGCAAGGCAAAGAGTCGATAACCGCGTTAATTCGTATTTTGTGGCTGTGCGCCACAGAATAGATAGTCGTATTAGGTTTTTGTAGCTGGGAGCAACATACTTGATAGCCGTATAACCTTTTTTCCTGTAGCTGCACGGCAAAGAGTCAATAACCGCGTTAATTTGTCTTTTGTGGCTGTGCGCCACAGAATACAAAGTCGTATTAGGTTTTTGTAGCTGGGAGCAACAGACTTGATAGCCGTATGAACTTCTTTCTGTAGCTGCAAGGCAAAGAGGTAATAACCGCGTTAATTTGTCTTTTGTGGCTGTGCGCCTTAGAATAGATTGTCGTATCAGGTTTTTGTAGCTGGGAGCAACAGACTTGATAGCCGTATGAACTTTTTTCTGTAGCTGCAAGGCAAAGAGGTAATAACCGCGTTAATTTGTCTTTTGTGGCTGTGCGCCACAGGATATAAAGTCGTATTAGGTTTTTGTAGCCATGAGCAACAGACTTGAAAGCCGTATAAACTTTTTTTCTGTAGCTGCAAGGCAAAGAGTCGATAACCACGTTAATTCGTATTTTGTGGCTGTGCGCCACAGAATAGATTGTCGTATTAGGTTTTTGTAGCTGGGAGCAACAGATTTGATAGCCGTATGAAATGTTCTCTGTAACTGCAAGGCAAAGAGTCAATAACCGCGTTAATTTGTATTTTGTGGCTGTGCGCCACAGAATATAAAGTCGTATTATGTTTTTGTAGTTGGGAGCAACAGACTTGATAGCCGTATGATTTTTTTTGTAGCTGCAAGTCAAAATGTCAATAACCGCGTTAATTCGTTTTTGTGGCTGTGCGCCACAGAATAGATTGTCGTATTAGGTTTTTGTAGCTGGGAGCAACAGACTTGATAGCCGTATTAACTTTTTTCTGTAGCTGCAAAGCAAACAGTCGATAACCGCGTTAATTCGTATTTTGTGGCTGTGCGCCACAGAATAGATAGTCGTATTAGGTTTTTGTAGCTGGGAGCAACATACTTGATAGCCGTATAAACTTTTTTCTGTAGCTGCACGGCAAAGAGTCAATAACCGCGTTAATTTGTCTTTTGTGGCTGTGCGCCACAGAATATAAAGTCGTATTAGGTTTTTGTAGCCATGAGCAACAGACTTGATAGCCGTATAAACTTTTTTCTGTAGCTGCGAGGCAAAGAGGTAATAACCGCGTTAATTTGTCTTTTGTGGCTGTGCGCCACAGAATAGATTGTCGTATCAGGTTTTTGTAGCTGGGAGCAACAGACTTGATAGCCGTATGAACTTTTCTCTGTAGCTGCAAGCCAACAAGTCGATAACCGCGATAATTCGTATTTTGTGGCTGTGCGCCACAGAATAGATTGTCGTATTAGGTTTTTGTAGCTGGGAGCAACAGATTTGATAGCCGTATGGACTGTTCTCTGTAGCTGCAAGGCAAAGAGTCGATAACCGCGTTAATTCGTATTTTGTGGCTGTGCGCCACAGAATAGTATTAGGTTTTTGTAGCTGGGAGCAACATACTTGATAGCCGTATAACCTTTTTCCTGTAGCTGCACGGCAAAGAGTCAATAACCGCGTTAATTTGTCTTTTGTGGCTGTGCGCCACAGAATATAAAGTCGAATTAGGTTTTCGTAGCTGGGAGCAACAGACTTGATAGCCGTATAAACTTTTTTCCGTAGCTGCAAGCCAATGAGTCGATAACCGCGTTAATTCGTATTTCGTGGCTGTGCGCCACAAAATAGATAGTCGTGTTAGGTCTTTGTAGCTGGGAGAAACAGACTGGATAGCCGTATGAACTTTTCTCTGTAACTGCAAGCCAAAGAGTCGATAACCGCGTTAATTTGTCTTTTGTGGCTGTGCGCCACAGAATATAAAGTCGTATTCGGTTTTTGTAGCTGGGAGCAACAGACGTGATAGCCGTATGAACTGTTCTCTGTAAATGCAAGCCACAGAGTCAATAACCGCGTTAATTCGTATTTTCTGCTTGTGCACCACAGAAAAGATTGTCGTATTAGGTTTTTGTAGCTGGGAGCAACAGACTTGATAGCCGTATAAACTTTTTCCTGTAGCTGCAAGGCAAAGAGTCAATAACCGCGTTAATTCGTATTTTGTGGTTGTGCACCACAGAAAAGATAGTCGTATTAAGTTTTTGTAGCTGGTAGCAACAGACTTGATAGCCGTATAAACTTTTTCCTGTAGCTGCAAGGCAAAGAGTCAATAACCGCGTTAAACTGTCTTTTGTGGCTGTGCGCCACAGGATGTACAGTCGTATTAGGTTTTTGTAGTTGTGAGCAACAGACTTGATAGCCGTGTGATTTTTTTTTCTGTAACTGCAATCCGAAAAGTCGATAACCGCGTTAATTTGTATTTCGTGGCTGTGCGCCACAGAAAAGATAGTCGTATCAGGTTCTTGTAGCTGGGAGCAACAGACTTGATAGCCGTATGAACTTTTTCCTGTAGCTGCAAGGCAAAGAGTCAATAACCGCGTTAATTTGTCTTTTGTGGCTGTGCGCCACAGAATATAAAGTCGTATTAGGTTTTTATAGCTGGGAGCAACAGACTTGATAGCCGTATAAGCTTTTTTCTGTAGCTGCAAGCCAAAGAGTCGATAACCGCGTTAATTTGTCTTTTGTGGCTGTGCGCCACAGAATATAAAGTCGTATTAGGTTTTTGTAGCTGGGAGCAACAGACGTGATAGCCGTATGAACTGTTCTCTGTAAATGCAAGCCACAGAGTCAAAAACCGCGTTAATTCGTATTTTCTGCTTGTGCACCACAGAAAAGATTGTCGTATTAGGTTTTTGTAGCTGGGAGCAACAGACTTGATAGCCGTATAAACTTTTTTCTGTAGCTGCAAGGCAAAGAGTCAATAACCGCGTTAATTCGTATTTTGTGGTTGTGCACCACAGAAAAGATAGTCGTATTAAGTTTTTGTAGCTGGTAGCAACAGACTTGATGGCCGTATAAATTTTTTTCTGTAGCTGCAAGGCGAATAGATTGTCGTATCAGGTTTTTGTAGCTGGGAACAACAGACTTGATAGCCGTATTAACTTTTTTCTGTAGCTGCAAAGCAAATAGTCGATAACCGCGTTAATTCGTATTTTGTGGCTGTGCGCCACAGAATAGATAGTCGTATTAGGTTTTTGTAGCTGGGAGCAACATACTTGATAGCCGTATAAACTTTTTTCTGTAGCTGCAAAGAGTCAATAACCGCGTTAATTTGTCTTTTGTGGCTGTGCGCCACAGAATATAAAGTCGTATTAGGTTTTTGTAGCTCGGAGCAACAGACTTAATAGCCGTATAAACTTTTTTCTGTAGCTGCAAGGCAAAGAGGTAATAACCGCGTTAATTTGTCTTTTGTGGCTGTGCGCCACAGAATATAAAGTCGTATTAGGTTTTTGTAGCCATGAGCAACAGACTTGATAGCCGTATAAACTTTTTTCCGTAGCTGCAAGGCAAAGAGTCGATAACCGCGTTAATTCGTATTTCGTGGCTGTGCGCCACAGAATAGATTGTCGTATTATGTTTTTGTAGTTGGAAGCAACAGACTTGATAGCCGTATGATTTTTTTTGTAGCTGCAAGTCAAAATGTCAATAACCGCGTTAATTCGTTTTTGTGGCTGTGCGCCACACAGAATAGATTGTCGTATTAGGTTTTTGTAGCTGGGAGCAACAGATTTGATAGCCGTATGAAATGTTTTCTGTAACTGCGAGGCAAAGAGTCAATAACCGCGTTAATTCGTCTTTTGTGGCTGTGCGCCACAGAATATATAGTCGTATTAGGTTTTTGTAGCTGGGAGCAACAGACTTGATAGCCGTATGAACTTTTCTCTGTAGCTGCAAGCCAACAAGTCGATAACCGCGATAATTCGTATTTTGTGGCTGTGCGCCACAGAAAAGATTGTCGTATTAGGTTTTTGTAGCTGGGAGCAACAGATTTGATAGCCGTATGAACTGTTCTCTGTAGCTGCAAGGCAAAGAGTCGATAACCGCGTTAATTCGTATTTTGTGGCTGTGCGCCACAGAATAGTATTAGGTTTTTGTAGCTGGGAGCAACATACTTGATAGCCGTATAACCTTTTTCCTGTAGCTGCACGGCAAAGAGTCAATAACCGCGTTAATTTGTCTTTTGTGGCTGTGCGCCACAGAATATAAAGTCGAATTAGGTTTTCGTAGCTGGGAGCAACAGACTTGATAGCCGTATGAACTTTTTTCTGTAGCTGCAAGGCAAAGAGGTAATAACCGCGTTAATTTGTCTTTTGTGGCTGTGCGCCACAGAATAGATTGTCGTATCAGGTTTTTGTAGCTGGGAGCAACAGACTTGATAGCCGTATGAACTTTTCTCTGTAGCTGCAAGCCAACAAGTCGATAACCGCGATAATTCGTATTTTGTGGCTGTGCGCCACAGAATAGATTGTCGTATTGGGTTTTTGTAGCTGGGAGCAACAGATTTGATAGCCGTATGAACTGTTCTCTGTAGCTGCAAGGCAAAGGGTCGATAACCGCGTTAATTCGTATTTTGTGGCTGTGCGCCACAGAATAGATAGTCGTATTAGGTTTTTGTAGCTGGGAGCAACATACTTGATAGCCGTATAACCTTTTTTCCTGTAGCTGCACGGCAAAGAGTCAATAACCGCGTTAATTTGTCTTTTGTGGCTGTGCGCCACAGAATACAAAGTCGTATTAGGTTTTTGTAGCTGGGAGCAACAGACTTGATAGCCGTATGAACTTCTTTCTGTAGCTGCAAGGCAAAGAGGTAATAACCGCGTTAATTTGTCTTTTGTGGCTGTGCGCCTTAGAATAGATTGTCGTATCAGGTTTTTGTAGCTGGGAGCAACAGACTTGATAGCCGTATGAACTTTTTTCTGTAGCTGCAAGGCAAAGAGGTAATAACCGCGTTAATTTGTCTTTTGTGGCTGTGCGCCACAGGATATAAAGTCGTATTAGGTTTTTGTAGCCATGAGCAACAGACTTGAAAGCCGTATAAACTTTTTTTCTGTAGCTGCAAGGCAAAGAGTCGATAACCACGTTAATTCGTATTTTGTGGCTGTGCGCCACAGAATAGATTGTCGTATTAGGTTTTTGTAGCTGGGAGCAACAGATTTGATAGCCGTATGAAATGTTCTCTGTAACTGCAAGGCAAAGAGTCAATAACCGCGTTAATTTGTATTTTGTGGCTGTGCGCCACAGAATATAAAGTCGTATTATGTTTTTGTAGTTGGGAGCAACAGACTTGATAGCCGTATGATTTTTTTTGTAGCTGCAAGTCAAAATGTCAATAACCGCGTTAATTCGTTTTTGTGGCTGTGCGCCACAGAATAGATTGTCGTATTAGGTTTTTGTAGCTGGGAGCAACAGACTTGATAGCCGTATTAACTTTTTTCTGTAGCTGCAAAGCAAACAGTCGATAACCGCGTTAATTCGTATTTTGTGGCTGTGCGCCACAGAATAGATAGTCGTATTAGGTTTTTGTAGCTGGGAGCAACATACTTGATAGCCGTATAAACTTTTTTCTGTAGCTGCACGGCAAAGAGTCAATAACCGCGTTAATTTGTCTTTTGTGGCTGTGCGCCACAGAATATAAAGTCGTATTAGGTTTTTGTAGCCATGAGCAACAGACTTGATAGCCGTATAAACTTTTTTCTGTAGCTGCGAGGCAAAGAGGTAATAACCGCGTTAATTTGTCTTTTGTGGCTGTGCGCCACAGAATAGATTGTCGTATCAGGTTTTTGTAGCTGGGAGCAACAGACTTGATAGCCGTATGAACTTTTCTCTGTAGCTGCAAGCCAACAAGTCGATAACCGCGATAATTCGTATTTTGTGGCTGTGCGCCACAGAATAGATTGTCGTATTAGGTTTTTGTAGCTGGGAGCAACAGATTTGATAGCCGTATGGACTGTTCTCTGTAGCTGCAAGGCAAAGAGTCGATAACCGCGTTAATTCGTATTTTGTGGCTGTGCGCCACAGAATAGTATTAGGTTTTTGTAGCTGGGAGCAACATACTTGATAGCCGTATAACCTTTTTCCTGTAGCTGCACGGCAAAGAGTCAATAACCGCGTTAATTTGTCTTTTGTGGCTGTGCGCCACAGAATATAAAGTCGAATTAGGTTTTCGTAGCTGGGAGCAACAGACTTGATAGCCGTATGAACTTTTTTCTGTAGCTGCAAGGCAAAGAGGTAATAACCGCGTTAATTTGTCTTTTGTGGCTGTGCGCCACAGGATATGAAGTCGTATTAGGTTTTTGTAGCCATGAGCAACAGACTTGAAAGCCGTATAAACTTTTTTTCTGTAGCTGCAAGGCAAAGAGTCGATAACCACGTTAATTCGTATTTTGTGGCTGTGCGCCACAGAATAGATTGTCGTATTAGGTTTTTGTAGCTGGGAGCAACAGATTTGATAGCCGTATGAAATGTTCTCTGTAACTGCAAGGCAAAGAGTCAATAACCGCGTTAATTTGTATTTTGTGGCTGTGCGCCACAGAATATAAAGTCGTATTATGTTTTTGTAGTTGGGAGCAACAGACTTGATAGCCGTATGATTTTTTTTGTAGCTGCAAGTCAAAATGTCAATAACCGCGTTAATTCGTTTTTGTGGCTGTGCGCCACAGAATAGATTGTCGTATTAGGTTTTTGTAGCTGGGAGCAACAGACTTGATAGCCGTATTAACTTTTTTCTGTAGCTGCAAAGCAAACAGTCGATAACCGCGTTAATTCGTATTTTGTGGCTGTGCGCCACAGAATAGATAGTCGTATTAGGTTTTTGTAGCTGGGAGCAACATACTTGATAGCCGTATAAACTTTTTTCTGTAGCTGCACGGCAAAGAGTCAATAACCGCGTTAATTTGTCTTTTGTGGCTGTGCGCCACAGAATATAAAGTCGTATTAGGTTTTTGTAGCCATGAGCAACAGACTTGATAGCCGTATAAACTTTTTTCTGTAGCTGCGAGGCAAAGAGGTAATAACCGCGTTAATTTGTCTTTTGTGGCTGTGCGCCACAGAATAGATTGTCGTATCAGGTTTTTGTAGCTGGGAGCAACAGACTTGATAGCCGTATGAACTTTTCTCTGTAGCTGCAAGCCAACAAGTCGATAACCGCGATAATTCGTATTTTGTGGCTGTGCGCCACAGAATAGATTGTCGTATTAGGTTTTTGTAGCTGGGAGCAACAGATTTGATAGCCGTATGGACTGTTCTCTGTAGCTGCAAGGCAAAGAGTCGATAACCGCGTTAATTCGTATTTTGTGGCTGTGCGCCACAGAATAGTATTAGGTTTTTGTAGCTGGGAGCAACATACTTGATAGCCGTATAACCTTTTTCCTGTAGCTGCACGGCAAAGAGTCAATAACCGCGTTAATTTGTCTTTTGTGGCTGTGCGCCACAGAATATAAAGTCGAATTAGGTTTTCGTAGCTGGGAGCAACAGACTTGATAGCCGTATGAACTTTTTTCTGTAGCTGCAAGGCAAAGAGGTAATAACCGCGTTAATTTGTCTTTTGTGGCTGTGCGCCACAGGATATAAAGTCGTATTAGGTTTTTGTAGCCATGAGCAACAGACTTGAAAGCCGTATAAACTTTTTTTCTGTAGCTGCAAGGCAAAGAGTCGATAACCACGTTAATTCGTATTTTGTGGCTGTGCGCCACAGAATAGATTGTTGTATTAGGTTTTTGTAGCTGGGAGCAACAGATTTGATAGCCGTATGAACTGTTCTCTGTAGCTGCAAGGCAAAGAGTCGATAACCGCGTTAATTCGTAATTTGTGGCTGTGCGCCACAGAATAGATAGTCGTATTAGGTTTTTGTAGCTGGGAGCAACAGACTTGATAGCCGTATGAACTTCTTTCTGTAGCTGCAAGGCAAAGAGTCGATAACCACGTTAATTCGTATTTTGTGGCTGTGCGCCACAGAATAGATTGTCGTATTAGGTTTTTGTAGCCATGAGCAACAGACTTGAAAGCCGTATAAACTTTTTTTCTGTAGCTGCAAGGCAAAGAGTCGATAACCACGTTAATTCGTATTTTGTGGCTGTGCGCCACAGAATAGATTGTCGTATTAGGTTTTTGTAGCCATGAGCAACAGACTTGATAGCCGTATAAACTTTTTTCTGTAGCTGCAAGGCAAAGAGTCGATAACCGCGTAAATTCGTATTTTGTGGCTGTGCGCCACAGAATAGATTGTCGTATTAGGTTTTTGTAGCTGGGAGCAACAGACTTGATAGCCGTATAAACTTTTTTCTGTAGCTGCTAGGCAAAGAGTCGATAACCGCGTTAATTCGTATTTTGTGGCTGTGCGCCACAGAATAGATTGTCGTATTAGGTTTTTGTAGCTGGGAGCAACAGATTTGATAGCCGTATGAAATGTTCTCTGTAACTGCAAGGCAAAGAGTCAATAACCGCGTTAATTTGTATTTTGTGGCTGTGCGCCACAGAATATAAAGTCGTATTATGTTTTTGTAGTTGGGAGCAACAGACTTGATAGCCGTATGATTTTTTTTGTAGCTGCAAGTCAAAATGTCAATAACCGCGTTAATTCGTTTTTGTGGCTGTGCGCCACAGAATAGATTGTCGTATTAGGTTTTTGTAGCTGGGAGCAACAGACTTGATAGCCGTATTAACTTTTTTCTGTAGCTGCAAAGCAAACAGTCGATAACCGCGTTAATTCGTATTTTGTGGCTGTGCGCCACAGAATAGATAGTCGTATTAGGTTTTTGTAGCTGGGAGCAACATACTTGATAGCCGTATAAACTTTTTTCTGTAGCTGCACGGCAAAGAGTCAATAACCGCGTTAATTTGTCTTTTGTGGCTGTGCGCCACAGAATATAAAGTCGTATTAGGTTTTTGTAGCCATGAGCAACAGACTTGATAGCCGTATAAACTTTTTTCTGTAGCTGCAAGGCAAAGAGGTAATAACCGCGTTAATTTGTCTTTTGTGGCTGTGCGTCACAGAATAGATTGTCGTATCAGGTTTTTGTAGCTGGGAGCAACAGACTTGATAGCCGTATTAACTTTTTTCTGTAGCTGCAAAGCAAACAGTCGATAACCGCGTTAATTCGTATTTTGTGGCTGTGCGCCACAGAATAGATAGTCGTATTAGGTTTTTGTAGCTGGGAGCAACATACTTGATAGCCGTATAAATTTTTTTCTGTAGCTGCACGGCAAAGAGTCAATAACCGCGTTAATTTGTCTTTTGTGGCTGTGCGCCACAGAATATAAAGTCGTATTAGGTTTTTGTAGCCATGAGCAACAGACTTGATAGCCGTATAAACTTTTTTCTGTAGCTGCAAGGAAGGCAAAGAGGTAATAACCGCGTTAATTTGTCTTTTGTGGCTGTGCGCCACAGAATAGATTGTCGTATCAGGTTTTTGTAGCTGGGAGCAACAGACTTGATAGCCGTATGAACTTTTCTCTGTAGCTGCAAGCCAACAAGTCGATAACCGCGATAATTCGTATTTTGTGGCTGTGCGCCACAGAATAGTATTAGGTTTTTGTAGCTGGGAGCAACATACTTGATAGCCGTATAACCTTTTTCCTGTAGCTGCACGGCAAAGAGTCAATAACCGCGTTAATTTGTCTTTTGTGGCTGTGCGCCACAGAATATAAAGTCGTATTAGGTTTTTGTAGCCATGAGCAACAGACTTGATAGCCGTATAAACTTTTTTCTGTAGCTGCAAGGCAAAGAGGTAATAACCGCGTTAATTTGTCTTTTGTGGCTGTGCGTCACAGAATAGATTGTCGTATCAGGTTTTTGTAGCTGGGAGCAACAGACTTGATAGCCGTATTAACTTTTTTCTGTAGCTGCAAAGCAAACAGTCGATAACCGCGTTAATTCGTATTTTGTGGCTGTGCGCCACAGAATAGATAGTCGTATTAGGTTTTTGTAGCTGGGAGCAACATACTTGATAGCCGTATAAACTTTTTTCTGTAGCTGCACGGCAAAGAGTCAATAACCGCGTTAATTTGTCTTTTGTGGCTGTGCGCCACAGAATATAAAGTCGTATTAGGTTTTTGTAGCCATGAGCAACAGACTTGATAGCCGTATAAACTTTTTTCTGTAGCTGCAAGGCAAAGAGGTAATAACCGCGTTAATTTGTCTTTTGTGGCTGTGCGTCACAGAATAGATTGTCGTATCAGGTTTTTGTAGCTGGGAGCAACAGACTTGATAGCCGTATTAACTTTTTTCTGTAGCTGCAAAGCAAACAGTCGATAACCGCGTTAATTCGTATTTTGTGGCTGTGCGCCACAGAATAGATAGTCGTATTAGGTTTTTGTAGCTGGGAGCAACATACTTGATAGCCGTATAAATTTTTTTCTGTAGCTGCACGGCAAAGAGTCAATAACCGCGTTAATTTGTCTTTTGTGGCTGTGCGCCACAGAATATAAAGTCGTATTAGGTTTTTGTAGCCATGAGCAACAGACTTGATAGCCGTATAAACTTTTTTCTGTAGCTGCAAGGAAGGCAAAGAGGTAATAACCGCGTTAATTTGTCTTTTGTGGCTGTGCGCCACAGAATAGATTGTCGTATCAGGTTTTTGTAGCTGGGAGCAACAGACTTGATAGCCGTATGAACTTTTCTCTGTAGCTGCAAGCCAACAAGTCGATAACCGCGATAATTCGTATTTTGTGGCTGTGCGCCACAGAATAGTATTAGGTTTTTGTAGCTGGGAGCAACATACTTGATAGCCGTATAACCTTTTTCCTGTAGCTGCACGGCAAAGAGTCAATAACCGCGTTAATTTGTCTTTTGTGGCTGTGCGCCACAGAATATAAAGTCGTATTAGGTTTTTGTAGCCATGAGCAACAGACTTGATAGCCGTATAAACTTTTTTCTGTAGCTGCAAGGCAAAGAGGTAATAACCGCGTTAATTTGTCTTTTGTGGCTGTGCGCCACAGAATATAAAGTCGTATTAGGTTTTTGTAGCCATGAGCAACAGACTTGATAGCCGTATAAACTTTTTTCTGTAGCTGCAAGGCAAAGAGGTAATAACCGCGTTAATTTGTCTTTTGTGGCTGTGCGTCACAGAATAGATTGTCGTATCAGGTTTTTGTAGCTGGGAGCAACAGACTTGATAGCCGTATTAACTTTTTTCTGTAGCTGCAAAGCAAACAGTCGATAACCGCGTTAATTCGTATTTTGTGGCTGTGCGCCACAGAATAGATAGTCGTATTAGGTTTTTGTAGCTGGGAGCAACATACTTGATAGCCGTATAAATTTTTTTTCTGTAGCTGCACGGCAAAGAGTCAATAACCGCGTTAATTTGTCTTTTGTGGCTGTGCGTCACAGAATAGATTGTCGTATCAGGTTTTTGTAGCTGGGAGCAACAGACTTGATAGCCGTATTAACTTTTTTCTGTAGCTGCAAAGCAAACAGTCGATAACCGCGTTAATTCGTATTTTGTGGCTGTGCGCCACAGAATAGATAGTCGTATTAGGTTTTTGTAGCTGGGAGCAACATACTTGATAGCCGTATAAATTTTTTTTCTGTAGCTGCACGGCAAAGAGTCAATAACCGCGTTAATTTGTCTTTTGTGGCTGTGCGCCACAGAATATAAAGTCGTATTAGGTTTTTGTAGCCATGAGCAACAGACTTGATAGCCGTATAAACTTTTTTCTGTAGCTGCAAGGAAGGCAAAGAGGTAATAACCGCGTTAATTTGTCTTTTGTGGCTGTGCGCCACAGAATAGATTGTCGTATCAGGTTTTTGTAGCTGGGAGCAACAGACTTGATAGCCGTATGAACTTTTCTCTGTAGCTGCAAGCCAACAAGTCGATAACCGCGATAATTCGTATTTTGTGGCTGTGCGCCACAGAATAGTATTAGGTTTTTGTAGCTGGGAGCAACATACTTGATAGCCGTATAACCTTTTTCCTGTAGCTGCACGGCAAAGAGTCAATAACCGCGTTAATTTGTCTTTTGTGGCTGTGCGCCACAGAATATAAAGTCGAATTAGGTTTTCGTAGCTGGGAGCAACAGACTTGATAGCCGTATGAACTTTTTTCTGTAGCTGCAAGGCAAAGAGGTAATAACCGCGTTAATTTGTCTTTTGTGGCTGTGCGCCACAGAATAGATTGTCGTATCAAATTTTTGTAGCTGGGAGCAACATACTTGATAGCCGTATAAACTTTTTTCTGTAGCTGCAAGGCAAAGAGGTAATAACCGCGTTAATTTGTCTTTTGTGGCTGTGCGCCACAGAATATAAAGTCGTATTAGGTTTTTGTAGCCATGAGCAACAGACTTGATAGCCGTATAAACTTTTTTCTGTAGCTGCAAGGCAAAGAGGTAATAACCGCGTTAATTTGTCTTTTGTGGCTGTGCGCCACAGAATAGATTGTCGTGTCAGGTTTTTGTAGCTGGGAGCAACAGACTTGATAGCCGTATGAACTTTTCTCTGTAGCTGCAAGCCAACAAGTCGATAACCGCGATAATTCGTATTTTGTGGCTGTGCGCCACAGAATAGATTGTCGTATTAGGTTTTTGTAGCTGGGAGCAACAGATTTGATAGCCGTATGGACTGTTCTTTGTAGCTGCAAGGCAAAGAGTCGATAACCGCGTTAATTCGTATTTTGTGGCTGTGCGCCACAGAATAGTATTAGGTTTTTGTAGCTGGGAGCAACATACTTGATAGCCGTATAACCTTTTTCCTGTAGCTGCACGGCAAAGAGTCAATAACCGCGTTAATTTGTCTTTTGTGGCTGTGCGCCACAGAATATAAAGTCGAATTAGGTTTTCGTAGCTGGGAGCAACAGACTTGATAGCCGTATGAACTTTTTTCTGTAGCTGCAAGGCAAAGAGGTAATAACCGCGTTAATTTGTCTTTTGTGGCTGTGCGCCACAGAATAGATTGTCGTATCAGGTTTTTGTAGCTGGGAGCAACAGACTTGATAGCCGTATGAACTTTTCTCTGTAGCTGCAAGCCAACAAGTCGATAACCGCGTAAATTCGTATTTTGTGGCTGTGCGCCACAGAATAGATTGTCGTATTAGGTTTTGGTAGCTGGGAGCAACAGACTTGATAGCCGTATAAACTTTTTTCTGTAGCTGCAAGGCAAAGAGGTAATAACCGCGTTAATTTGTTTTTTGTGGCTGTGCGCCACAGAATATAAAGTCGTATTAGGTTTTTGTAGCTGGGAGCAACAGATTTGATAGCCGTATGAAATGTTCTCTGTAACTGCAAGGCAAAGAGTCAATAACCGCGTTAATTTGTATTTTGTGGCTGTGCGCCACAGAATATAAAGTCGTATTATGTTTTTGTAGTTGGAAGCAACAGACTTGATAGCCGTATGATTTTTTTTTTTGTAGCTGCAAGTCAAAATGTCAATAACCGCGTTAATTCGTCTTTGTGGCTGTGCGCCTCAGAATAGATTGTCGTATTAGGTTTTTGTAGCTGGGAGCAACAGATTTGATAGCCGTATGAAATGTTCTCTGTAACTGCGAGGCAAAGAGTCAATAACCGCGTTAATTCGTCTTTTGTGGCTGTGCGCCACAGAATATATAGTCGTATTAGGTTTTTGTGGCTGGGAGCAACAAACTTGATAGCCGTATGAACTTTTCTCTGTAGCTGCAAGCCAACAAGTCGATAACCGCGATAATTTGTATCTTGTGGCTGTGCGCCACAGAATAGATTGTCGTATTAGGTTTTTGTAGCTGGGAGCAACAGATTTGATGGCCGTATGAACTGTTCTCTGTAGCTGCAAGGCAAAGAGTCGATAACCGCGTCAATTCGTATTTTGTGGCTGTGCGCCACAGAATAGATAGTCGTATTAGGTTTTTGTAGCTGGGAGCAACATACTTGGTAGCCGTATAACCTTTTTCCTGTAGCTGCACGGCAAAGAGTCAATAACCGCGTTAATTTGTCTTTTGTGGCTGTGCGCCACAGAATAGATTGTCGTATTAGGTTTTTGTAGCTGGGAGCAATAGATTTGATAGCCGTATGAAATATTCTCTGTAACTGCGAGGCAAAGAGTCAATAACCGCGTTAATTCGTCTTTTGTGGCTGTGCGCCACAGAATATATAGTCGTATTAGGTTTTTGTAGCTGGGAGCAACAGACTTGATAGCCGTATGAACTGTTCTCTGTAGCTGCAAGGCAAAGAGTCGATAACCGCGTTAATTCGTATTCTGTGGCTGTGCGCCACAGAATAGATAGTCGTATTAGGTTTTTTTAGCTGGGAGCAACATACTTGATAGCCGTATAACCTTTTTCCTGTAGCTGCACGGCAAAGAGTCAATATCCGCGTTAATTTGTCTTTTGTAACTGTGCGCCACAGAATATAGAGTCGTATTAGGTTTTCGTAGCTGGGAGCAACAGACTTGATAGCCGTATGATTTTTTTTCTGTAGCTGCAAGGCAAAGAGGTAATAACCGCGTTAATTTGTCTTTTGTGGCTGTGCGCCACAGAATAGATTGTCGTATCAGGTTTTTGTAGCTGGGAGCAACAGACTTGATAGCCGTATGAACTTTTCTATGTAGCTGCAAGCCAACAAGTCGATAACCGCGATAATTCGTATTTTGTGGCTGTGCGCCACAGAATAGATAGTCGTATTAGGTTTTTGTAGCTGGGAGCAACATATTTGATAGCCGTATAACCTTTTTCCTGTAGCTGCACGGCAAAGAGTCAATAACCGCGTTAATTTGTCTTTTGTGGCTGTGCGCCACAGAATATAAAGTCGTATTAGGTTTTTGTAGCTGGGAGCAGCAGACTTGATAGCCGTATGAACTTTTTTCTGTAGCTGCAAGGCAAAGAGGTAATAACCGCGTTAATTTGTCTTTTGTGGCTGTGCGCCACAGAATAGATTGTCGTATCAGGTTTTTGTAGCTGGGAGCAACAGACTTGATAGCCGTATGAACTTTTTTCTGTAGCTGCAAGGCAAAGAGGTAATAACCGCGTTAATTTGTCTTTTGTGGCTGTGCGCCACAGAATAGATTGTCGTATCAGGTTTTTGTAGCTGGGAGCAACAGACTTGATAGCCGTATGAACTTTTTTCTGTAGCTGCAAGGCAAAGAGGTAATAACCGCGTTAATTTGTCTTTTGTGGCTGTGCGCCATAGGATATAAAGTCGTATTAGGTTTTTGTAGCCATGAGCAACAGACTTGATAGCCGTATAAACTTTTTTTTGTAGCTGCAAGGCAAAGAGTCGATAACCGCGTTATATCGTATTTTGTGGCTGTGTGCCACAGAATAGATAGTTGTATTGGGTTTTTCTAGCTGGGAGCAACATACTTGATAGCCATATAAACTTTTTTCTGTAGCTGCACGGCAAAGAGTCAATAACCGCGTTAATTTGTCTTTTGTGGCTGTGCGCCACAGAATATAAAGTCGTATTAGGTTTTTGTAGCTGGGAGCAACAGACTTGATAGCCGTATAAACTTTTTTTCTGTAGCTGCAAGGCAAAGAGATAATAACCGCGTTAATTTGTCTTTTGTGGCTGTGCGCCACAGAATATAAAGTCGTATTAGGTTTTTGTAGCTGGGAGCAACAGATTTGATAGCCGTATGAAATGTTCTCTGTAACTGCGAGGCAAAGAGTCAATAACCGCGTTAATTCGTCTTTTGTGGCTGTGCGCCACAGAATATATAGTCGTATTAGGGTTTTGTAGCTGGGAGCAACAGACTTGATAGCCGTATGAACTTTTCTCTGTAGCTGCAAGCCAACAAGTCGATAACCGCGATAATTTGTATTTTGTGGCTGTGCGCCACAGAATAGATTGTCGTATTAGGTTTTTGTAGCTGGGAGCAACAGATTTGATAGCCGTATGGACTGTTCTCTGTAGCTGCAAGGCAAAGAGTCGATAACCGCGTTAATTCGTATTTTGTGGCTGTGCGCCACAGAATAGTATTAGGTTTTTGTAGCTGGGAGCAACATACTTGATAGCCGTATAACCTTTTTCCTGTAGCTGCACGGCAAAGAGTCAATAACCCGCGTTAATTTGTCTTTTGTGGCTGTGCGCCACAGAATATAAAGTCGAATTAGGTTTTCGTAGCTGGGAGCAACAGACTTGATAGCCGTATGAACTTTTCTCTGTAGCTGCAAGGCAAAGAGGTAATAACCGCGTTAATTTGTCTTTTGTGGCTGTGCGCCACAGAATAGATTGTCGTATCAGGTTTTTGTAGCTGGGAGCAACAGACTTGATAGCCGTATGAACTTTTCTCTGTAGCTGCAAGCCAACAAGTCGATAACCGCGTAAATTCGTATTTTGTGGCTGTGCGCCACAGAATAGATTGTCGTATTAGGTTTTTGTAGCTGGGAGCAACAGACTTGATAGCCGTATAAACTTTTTTCTGTAGCTGCAAGGCAAAGAGGTAATAACCGCGTTAATTGGTCTTTTGTGGCTGTGCGCCACAGAATATAAAGTCGTATTAGGTTTTTGTAGCTGGGAGCAACAGATTTGATAGCCGTATGAAATGTTCTCTGTAACTGCAAGGCAAAGAGTCAATAACCGCGTTAATTTGTATTTTGTGGCTGTGCGCCACAGAATATAAAGTCGTATTATGTTTCTGTAGTTGGAAGCAACAGACTTGATAGCCGTATGATTTTTTTTTTTGTAGCTGCAAGTCAAAATGTCAATAACCGCGTTAATTCGTCTTTGTGGCTGTGCGCCTCAGAATAGATTGTCGTATTAGGTTTTTGTAGCTGGGAGCAACAGATTTGATAGCCGTATGAAATGTTCTCTGTAACTGCGAGGCAAAGAGTCAATAACCGCGTTAATTCGTCTTTTGTGGCTGTGCGCCACAGAATATATAGTCGTATTAGGTTTTTGTAGCTGGGAGCAACAAACTTGATAGCCGTATGAACTTTTCTCTGTAGCTGCAAGCCAACAAGTCGATAACCGCGATAATTTGTATTTTGTGTGCGCCTCAGAATAAATTGTCGTATTAGGTTTTTGTAGCTGGGAGCAACAGATTTGATAGCCGTATGAAATGTTCTCTGTAACTGCGAGGCAAAGAGTCAATAACCGCGTTAATTCGTCTTTTGTGGCTGTGCGCCACAGAATATATAGTCGTATTAGGTTTTTGTAGCTGGGAGCAACAAACTTCATAGCCGTATGAACTTTTCTCTGTAGCTGCAAGCCAACAAGTCGATAACCGCGATAATTCGTATTTTGTGGCTGTGCGCCACAGAATAGATAGTCGTATTAGGTTTTTTTAGCTGGGAGCAACATACTTGATAGCCGTATAACCTTTTTCCTGTAGCTGCACGGCAAAGAGTCAATAACCGCGTTAATTTGTCTTTTGTGGCTGTGCGCCACAGAATAGATTGTCGTATTAGGTTTTTGTAGCTGGGAGCAACAGATTTGATAGCCGTATGAAATATTCTCTGTAACTGCGAGGCAAAGAGTCAATAACCGCGTTAATTCGTCTTTTGTGGCTGTGCGCCACAGAATATATAGTCGTATTAGGTTTTTGTAGCTGGGAGCAACAGACTTGATAGCCGTATGAACTGTTCTCTGTAGCTGCAAGGCAAAGAGTCGATAACCGCGTTAATTCGTATTCTGTGGCTGTGCGCCACAGAATAGATAGTCGTATTAGGTTTTTTTAGCTGGGAGCAACATACTTGATAGCCGTATAACCTTTTTCCTGTAGCTGCACGGCAAAGAGTCAATATCCGCGTTAATTTGTCTTTTGTAACTGTGCGCCACAGAATATAGAGTCGTATTAGGTTTTCGTAGCTGGGAGCAACAGACTTGATAGCCGTATGAATTTTTTTCTGTAGCTGCAAGGCAAAGAGGTAATAACCGCGTTAATTTGTCTTTTGTGGCTGTGCGCCACAGAATAGATTGTCGTATCAGGTTTTTGTAGCTGGGAGCAACAGACTTGATAGCCGTATGAACTTTTCTATGTAGCTGCAAGCCAACAAGTCGATAACCGCGATAATTCGTATTTTGTGGCTGTGCGCCACAGAATAGATAGTCGTATTAGGTTTTTGTAGCTGGGAGCAACATATTTGATAGCCGTATAACCTTTTTCCTGTAGCTGCACGGCAAAGAGTCAATAACCGCGTTAATTTGTCTTTTGTGGCTGTGCGCCACAGAATATAAAGTCGTATTAGGTTTTTGTAGCTGGGAGCAGCAGACTTGATAGCCGTATGAACTTTTTTCTGTAGCTGCAAGGCAAAGAGGTAATAACCGCGTTAATTTGTCTTTTGTGGCTGTGCGCCACATAATAGATTGTCGTATCAGGTTTTTGTAGCTGGGAGCAACAGACTTGATAGCCGTATGAACTTTTTTCTGTAGCTGCAAGGCAAAGAGGTAATAACCGCGTTAATTTGTCTTTTGTGGCTGTGCGCCACAGAATAGATTGTCGTATCAGGTTTTTGTAGCTGGGAGCAACAGACTTGATAGCCGTATGAACTTTTTTTCTGTAGCTGCAAGGCAAAGAGGTAATAACCGCGTTAATTTGTCTTTTGTGGCTGTGCGCCATAGGATATAAAGTCGTATTAGGTTTTTGTAGCCATGAGCAACAGACTTGATAGCCGTATAAACTTTTTTTTGTAGCTGCAAGGCAAAGAGTCGATAACCGCGTTATATCGTATTTTGTGGCTGTGTGCCACAGAATAGATAGTTGTATTGGGTTTTTCTAGCTGGGAGCAACATACTTGATAGCCATATAAACTTTTTTCTGTAGCTGCACGGCAAAGAGTCAATAACCGCGTTAATTTGTCTTTTGTGGCTGTGCGCCACAGAATATAAAGTCGTATTAGGTTTTTGTAGCTGGGAGCAACAGACTTGATAGCCGTATAAACTTTTTTTCTGTAGCTGCAAGGCAAAGAGATAATAACCGCGTTAATTTGTCTTTTGTGGCTGTGCGCCACAGAATATAAAGTCGTATTAGGTTTTTGTAGCTGGGAGCAACAGATTTGATAGCCGTATGAAATGTTCTCTGTAACTGCGAGGCAAAGAGTCAATAACCGCGTTAATTCGTCTTTTGTGGCTGTGCGCCACAGAATATATAGTCGTATTAGGGTTTTGTAGCTGGGAGCAACAGACTTGATAGCCGTATGAACTTTTCTCTGTAGCTGCAAGCCAACAAGTCGATAACCGCGATAATTTGTATTTTGTGGCTGTGCGCCACAGAATAGATTGTCGTATTAGGTTTTTGTAGCTGGGAGCAACAGATTTGATAGCCGTATGGACTGTTCTCTGTAGCTGCAAGGCAAAGAGTCGATAACCGCGTTAATTCGTATTTTGTGGCTGTGCGCCACAGAATAGTATTAGGTTTTTGTAGCTGGGAGCAACATACTTGATAGCCGTATAACCTTTTTCCTGTAGCTGCACGGCAAAGAGTCAATAACCGCGTTAATTTGTCTTTTGTGGCTGTGCGCCACAGAATATAAAGTCGAATTAGGTTTTCGTAGCTGGGAGCAACAGACTTGATAGCCGTATGAACTTTTCTCTGTAGCTGCAAGGCAAAGAGGTAATAACCGCGTTAATTTGTCTTTTGTGGCTGTGCGCCACAGAATAGATTGTCGTATCAGGTTTTTGTAGCTGGGAGCAACAGACTTGATAGCCGTATGAACTTTTCTCTGTAGCTGCAAGCCAACAAGTCGATAACCGCGTAAATTCGTATTTTGTGGCTGTGCGCCACAGAATAGATTGTCGTATTAGGTTTTTGTAGCTGGGAGCAACAGACTGATAGCCGTATAAACTTTTTTCTGTAGCTGCAAGGCAAAGAGGTAATAACCGCGTTAATTGGTCTTTTGTGGCTGTGCGCCACAGAATATAAAGTCGTATTAGGTTTTTGTAGCTGGGAGCAACAGATTTGATAGCCGTATGAAATGTTCTCTGTAACTGCAAGGCAAAGAGTCAATAACCGCGTTAATTTGTATTTTGTGGCTGTGCGCCACAGAATATAAAGTCGTATTATGTTTCTGTAGTTGGAAGCAACAGACTTGATAGCCGTATGATTTTTTTTTGTAGCTGCAAGTCAAAATGTCAATAACCGCGTTAATTCGTCTTTGTGGCTGTGCGCCTCAGAATAGATTGTCGTATTAGGTTTTTGTAGCTGGGAGCAACAGATTTGATAGCCGTATGAAATGTTCTCTGTAACTGCGAGGCAAAGAGTCAATAACCGCGTTAATTCGTCTTTTGTGGCTGTGCGCCACAGAATATATAGTCGTATTAGGTTTTTGTAGCTGGGAGCAACAAACTTGATAGCCGTATGAACTTTTCTCTGTAGCTGCAAGCCAACAAGTCGATAACCGCGATAATTTGTATTTTGTGTGCGCCTCAGAATAAATTGTCGTATTAGGTTTTTGTAGCTGGAGCAACAGATTTGATAGCCGTATGAAATGTTCTCTGTAACTGCGAGGCAAAGAGTCAATAACCGCGTTAATTCGTCTTTTGTGGCTGTGCGCCACAGAATATATAGTCGTATTAGGTTTTTGTAGCTGGGAGCAACAAACTTCATAGCCGTATGAACTTTTCTCTGTAGCTGCAAGCCAACAAGTCGATAACCGCGATAATTCGTATTTTGTGGCTGTGCGCCACAGAATAGATAGTCGTATTAGGTTTTTGTAGCTGGGAGCAACATATTTGATAGCCGTATAACCTTTTTCCTGTAGCTGCACGGCAAAGAGTCAATAACCGCGTTAATTTGTCTTTTGTGGCTGTGCGCCACAGAATATAAAGTCGTATTAGGTTTTTGTAGCTGGGAGCAACAGACTTGATAGCCGTATGAACTTTTTTCTGTAGCTGCAAGGCAAAGAGGTAATAACCGCGTTAATTTGTCTTTTGTGGCTGTGCGCCACAGAATAGATTGTCGTATCAGGTTTTTGTAGCTGGGAGCAACAGACTTGATAGCCGTATGAACTTTTTTCTGTAGCTGCAAGGCAAAGATGTAATAACCGCGTTAATTTGTCTTTTGTGGCTGTGCGCCACAGAATAGATTGTCGTATCAGGTTTTTGTAGCTGGGAGCAACAGACTTGATAGCCGTATGAACTTTTTTCTGTAGCTGCAAGGCAAAGAGGTAATAACCGCGTTAATTTGTCTTTTGTGGCTGTGCGCCATAGGATATAAAGTCGTATTAGGTTTTGTAGCCATGAGCAACAGACTTGATAGCCGTATAAACTTTTTTTTGTAGCTGCAAGGCAAAGAGTCGATAACCGCGTTATATCGTATTTTGTGGCTGTGTGCCACAGAATAGATAGTTGTATTGGGTTTTTCTAGCTGGGAGCAACATACTTGATAGCCATATAAACTTTTTCCTGTAGCTGCACGGCAAAGAGTCAATAACCGCGTTAATTTGTCTTTTGTGGCTGTGCGCCACAGAATATAAAGTCGTATTAGGTTTTTGTAGCTGGGAGCAACATACTTGATAGCCGTATAAACTTTTTTTCTGTAGCTGCAAGGCAAAGAGATAATAACCGCGTTAATTTGTCTTTTGTGGCTGTGCGCCACATAATATAAAGTCGTATTAGGTTTTTGTAGCTGGGAGCAACAGATTTGATAGCCGTATGAAATGTTCTCTGTAACTGCGAGGCAAAGAGTCAATAACCGCGTTAATTCGTCTTTTGTGGCTGTGCGCCACAGAATATATAGTCGTATTAGGGTTTTGTAGCTGGGAGCAACAGACTTGATAGCCGTATGAACTTTTCTCTGTAGCTGCAAGCCAACAAGTCGATAACCGCGATAATTTGTATTTTGTGGCTGTGCGCCACAGAATAGATTGTCGTATTAGGTTTTTGTAGCTGGGAGCAACAGATTTGATAGCCGTATGGACTGTTCTCTGTAGCTGCAAGGCAAAGAGTCGATAACCGCGTTAATTCGTATTTTGTGGCTGTGCGCCACAGAATAGTATTAGGTTTTTGTAGCTGGGAGCAACATACTTGATAGCCGTATAACCTTTTTCCTGTAGCTGCACGGCAAAGAGTCAATAACCGCGTTAATTTGTCTTTTGTGGCTGTGCGCCACAGAATATAAAGTCGAATTAGGTTTTCGTAGCTGGGAGCAACAGACTTGATAGCCGTATGAACTTTTTTCTGTAGCTGCAAGGCAAAGAGGTAATAACCGCGTTAATTTGTCTTTTGTGGCTGTGCGCCACAGAATAGATTGTCGTATCAGGTTTTTGTAGCTGGGAGCAACAGACTTGATAGCCGTATGAACTTTTCTCTGTAGCTGCAAGCCAACAAGTCGATACCGCGTAAATTCGTATTTTGTGGCTGTGCGCCACAGAATAGATTGTCGTATTAGGTTTTTGTAGCTGGGAGCAACAGACTTGATAGCCGTATAAACTTTTTTCTGTAGCTGCAAGGCAAAGAGGTAATAACCGCGTTAATTTGTCTTTTGTGGCTGTGCGCCACAGAATATAAAGTCGTATTAGGTTTTTGTAGCTGGGAGCAACAGATTTGATAGCCGTATGAAATGTTCTCTGTAACTGCAAGGCAAAGAGTCAATAACCGCGTTAATTTGTATTTTGTGGCTGTGCGCCACAGAATATAAAGTCGTATTATGTTTTTGTAGTTGGAAGCAACAGACTTGATAGCCGTATGATTTTTTTTTTGTAGCTGCAAGTCAAAATGTCAATAACCGCGTTAATTCGTCTTTGTGGCTGTGCGCCTCAGAATAGATTGTCGTATTAGGTTTTTGTAGCTGGGAGCAACAGATTTGATAGCCGTATGAAATGTTCTCTGTAACTGCGAGGCAAAGAGTCAATAACCGCGTTAATTCGTCTTTTGTGGCTGTGCGCCACAGAATATATAGTCGTATTAGGTTTTTGTAGCTGGGAGCAACAAACTTGATAGCCGTATGAACTTTTCTCTGTAGCTGCAAGCCAACAAGTCGATAACCGCGATAATTTGTATTTTGTGTGCGCCACAGAATAGATTGTCGTATTAGGTTTTTGTAGCTGGGAGCAACAGATTTGATAGCCGTATGAACTGTTCTCTGTAGCTGCAAGGCAAAGAGTCGATAACCGCGTCAATTCGTATTTTGTGGCTGTGCGCCACAGAATATATAGTCGTATTAGGTTTTTGTAGCTGGGAGCAACATACTTGGTAGCCGTATAACCTTTTTCCTGTAGCTGCACGGCAAAGAGTCAATAACCGCGTTAATTTGTCTTTTGTGGCTGTGCGCCACAGAATAGATTGTCGTATTAGGTTTTTGTAGCTGGGAGCAACAGATTTGATAGCCGTATGAAATATTCTCTGTAACTGCGAGGCAAAGAGTCAATAACCGCGTTAATTCGTCTTTTGTGGCTATGCGCCACAGAATATATAGTCGTATTAGGTTTTTGTAGCTGGGAGCAACAGACTTGATAGCCGTATGAACTGTTCTCTGTAGCTGCAAGGCAAAGAGTCGATAACCGCGTTAATTCGTATTCTGTGGCTGTGCGCCACAGAATAGATAGTCGTATTAGGTTTTTTTAGCTGGGAGCAACATACTTGATAGCCGTATAACCTTTTTCCTGTAGCTGCACGGCAAAGAGTCAATATCCGCGTTAATTTGTCTTTTGTAACTGTGCGCCACAGAATATAGAGTCGTATTAGGTTTTCGTAGCTGGGAGCAACAGACTTGATAGCCGTATGAATTTTTTCTGTAGCTGGAAGGCAAATAGGTAATAACCGCGTTAATTTGTCTTTTGTGGCTGTGCGCCACAGAATAGATTGTCGTATCAGGTTTTTGTAGCTGGGAGCAACAGACTTGATAGCCGTATGAACTTTTCTATGTAGCTGCAAGCCAACAAGTCGATAACCGCGATAATTCGTATTTTGTGGCAGTGCGCCACAGAATAGATAGTCGTATTAGGTTTTTGTAGCTGGGAGCAACATATTTGATAGCCGTATAACCTTTTTCCTGTAGCTGCACGGCAAAGAGTCAATAACCGCGTTAATTTGTCTTTTGTGGCTGTGCGCCACAGAATATAAAGTCGTATTAGGTTTTTGTAGCTGGGAGCAACAGACTTGATAGCCGTATGAACTTTTTTCTGTAGCTGCAAGGCAAAGAGGTAATAACCGCGTTAATTTGTCTTTTGTGGCTGTGCGCCACAGAATAGATTGTCGTATCAGGTTTTTGTAGCTGGGAGCAACAGACTTGATAGCCGTATGAACTTTTTTCTGTAGCTGCAAGGCAAAGAGGTAATAACCGCGTTAATTTGTCTTTTGTGGCTGTGCGCCACAGAATAGATTGTCGTATCAGGTTTTTGTAGCTGGGAGCAACAGACTTGATAGCCGTATGAACTTTTTTCTGTAGCTGCAAGGCAAAGAGGTAATAACCGCGTTAATTTGTCTTTTGTGGCTGTGCGCCATAGGATATAAAGTCGTATTAGGTTTTTGTAGCCATGAGCAACAGACTTGATAGCCGTATGAACTTTTTTCTGTAGCTGCAAGGCAAAGAGGTAATAACCGCGTTAATTTGTCTTTTGTGGCTGTGCGCCATAGGATATAAAGTCGTATTAGGTTTTTGTAGCCATGAGCAACAGACTTGATAGCCGTATAAACTTTTTTTTGTAGCTGCAAGGCAAAGAGTCGATAACCGCGTTATATCGTATTTTGTGGCTGTGTGCCACAGAATAGATAGTTGTATTGGGTTTTTCTAGCTGGGAGCAACATACTTGATAGCCATATAAACTTTTTTCTGTAGCTGCACGGCAAAGAGTCAATAACCGCGTTAATTCGTCTTTTGTGGCTGTGCGCCACAGAATATATAGTCGTATTATGGTTTTGTAGCTGGGAGCAACAGACTTGATAGCCGTATGAACTTTTCTCTGTAGCTGCAAGCCAACAAGTCGATAACCGCGATAATTTGTATTTTGTGGCTGTGCGCCACAGAATAGATTGTCGTATTAGGTTTTTGTAGCTGGGAGCAACAGATTTGATAGCCGTATGAACTGTTCTCTGTAGCTGCAAGGCAAAGAGTCGATAACCGCGTCAATTCGTATTTTGTGGCTGTGCGCCACAGAATAGATAGTCGTATTAGGTTTTTGTAGCTGGGAGCAACATACTTGGTAGCCGTATAACCTTTTTCCTGTAGCTGCACGGCAAAGAGTCAATAACCGCGTTAATTTGTCTTTTGTGGCTGTGCGCCACAGAATAGATTGTCGTATTAGGTTTTTGTAGCTGGGAGCAACAGATTTGATAGCCGTATGAAATATTCTCTGTAACTGCGAGGCAAAGAGTCAATAATCGCGTTATATCGTATTTTGTGGCTGTGTGCCACAGAATAGATAGTTGTATTGGGTTTTTCTAGCTGGGAGCAACATACTTGATAGCCGTATAAACTTTTTTTTGTAGCTGCAAGGCAAAGAGTCAATATCCGCGTTAATTTGTCTTTTGTAACTGTGCGCCACAGAATATAGAGTCGTATTAGGTTTTCGTAGCTGGGAGCAACAGACTTGATAGCCGTATGAATTTTTTCTGTAGCTGGAAGGCAAAGAGGTAATAACCGCGTTAATTTGTCTTTTGTGGCTGTGCGCCACAGAATAGATTGTCGTATCAGGTTTTTGTAGCTGGGAGCAACAGACTTGATAGCCGTATGAACTTTTCTATGTAGCTGCAAGCCAACAAGTCGATAACCGCGATAATTCGTATTTTGTGGCAGTGCGCCACAGAATAGATAGTCGTATTAGGTTTTTGTAGCTGGGAGCAACATATTTGATAGCCGTATAACCTTTTTCCTGTAGCTGCACGGCAAAGAGTCAATAACCGCGTTAATTTGTCTTTTGTGGCTGTGCGCCACAGAATATAAAGTCGTATTAGGTTTTTGTAGCTGGGAGCAACAGACTTGATAGCCGTATGAACTTTTTTCTGTAGCTGCAAGGCAAAGAGGTAATAACCGCGTTAATTTGTCTTTTGTGGCTGTGCGCCACAGAATAGATTGTCGTATCAGGTTTTTGTAGCTGGGAGCAACAGACTTGATAGCCGTATGAACTTTTTTCTGTAGCTGCAAGGCAAAGAGGTAATAACCGCGTTAATTTGTCTTTTGTGGCTGTGCGCCACAGAATAGATTGTCGTATCAGGTTTTTGTAGCTGGGAGCAACAGACTTGATAGCCGTATGAACTTTTTTCTGTAGCTGCAAGGCAAAGAGGTAATAACCGCGTTAATTTGTCTTTTGTGGCTGTGCGCCATAGGATATAAAGTCGTATTAGGTTTTTGTAGCCATGAGCAACAGACTTGATAGCCGTATGAACTTTTTTCTGTAGCTGCAAGGCAAAGAGGTAATAACCGCGTTAATTTGTCTTTTGTGGCTGTGCGCCATAGGATATAAAGTCGTATTAGGTTTTTGTAGCCATGAGCAACAGACTTGATAGCCGTATAAAACTTTTTTTTGTAGCTGCAAGGCAAAGAGTCGATAACCGCGTTATATCGTATTTTGTGGCTGTGTGCCACAGAATAGATAGTTGTATTGGGTTTTTCTAGCTGGGAGCAACATACTTGATAGCCATATAAACTTTTTTCTGTAGCTGCACGGCAAAGAGTCAATAACCGCGTTAATTCGTCTTTTGTGGCTGTGCGCCACAGAATATATAGTCGTATTAGGGTTTTGTAGCTGGGAGCAACAGACTTGATAGCCGTATGAACTTTTCTCTGTAGCTGCAAGCCAACAAGTCGATAACCGCGATAATTTGTATTTTGTGGCTGTGCGCCACAGAATAGATTGTCGTATTAGGTTTTTGTAGCTGGGAGCAACAGATTTGATAGCCGTATGAACTGTTCTCTGTAGCTGCAAGGCAAAGAGTCGATAACCGCGTCAATTCGTATTTTGTGGCTGTGCGCCACAGAATAGATAGTCGTATTAGGTTTTTGTAGCTGGGAGCAACATACTTGGTAGCCGTATAACCTTTTTCCTGTAGCTGCACGGCAAAGAGTCAATAACCGCGTTAATTTGTCTTTTGTGGCTGTGCGCCACAGAATAGATTGTCGTATTAGGTTTTTGTAGCTGGGAGCAACAGATTTGATAGCCGTATGAAATATTCTCTGTAACTGCGAGGCAAAGAGTCAATAATCGCGTTATATCGTATTTTGTGGCTGTGTGCCACAGAATAGATAGTTGTATTGGGTTTTTCTAGCTGGGAGCAACATACTTGATAGCCGTATAAACTTTTTTTTGTAGCTGCAAGGCAAAGAGTCGATAACCGCGTTATATCGTATTTTGTGGCTGTGTGCCACAGAATAGATAGTTGTATTGGGTTTTTCTAGCTGGGAGCAACATACTTGATAGCCATATAAACTTTTTTCTGTAGCTGCACGGCAAAGAGTCAATAACCACGTTAATTCGTCTTTTGTGGCTGTGCGCCACAGAATATATAGTCGTATTAGGGTTTTGTAGCTGGGAGCAACAGACTTGATAGCCGTATGAACTTTTCTCTGTAGCTGCAAGCCAACAAGTCGATAACCGCGATAATTTGTATTTTGTGTGCGCCACAGAATAGATTGTCGTATTAGGTTTGTGTAGCTGGGAGCAACAGATTTGATAGCCGTATGAACTGTTCTCTGTAGCTGCAAGGCAAAGAGTCGATAACCGCGTCAATTCGTATTTTGTGGCTGTGCGCCACAGAATATATAGTCGTATTAGGTTTTTGTAGCTGGGAGCAACATACTTGGTAGCCGTATAACCTTTTTCCTGTAGCTGCACGGCAAAGAGTCAATAACCGCGTTAATTTGTCTTTTGTGGCTGTGCGCCACAGAATAGATTGTCGTATTAGGTTTTTGTAGCTGGGAGCAACAGATTTGATAGCCGTATGAAATATTCTCTGTAACTGCGAGGCAAAGAGTCAATAACCGCGTTAATTCGTCTTTTGTGGCTGTGCGCCACAGAATATATAGTCGTATTAGGTTTTTGTAGCTGGGAGCAACAGACTTGATAGCCGTATGAACTGTTCTCTGTAGCTGCAAGGCAAAGAGTCGATAACCGCGTTAATTCGTATTCTGTGGCTGTGCGCCACAGAATAGATAGTCGTATTAGGTTTTTTTAGCTGGGAGCAACATACTTGATAGCCGTATAACCTTTTTCCTGTAGCTGCACGGCAAAGAGTCAATATCCGCGTTAATTTGTCTTTTGTAACTGTGCGCCACAGAATATAGAGTCGTATTAGGTTTTCGTAGCTGGGAGCAACAGACTTGATAGCCGTATGAATTTTTTCTGTAGCTGGAAGGCAAAGAGGTAATAACCGCGTTAATTTGTCTTTTGTGGCTGTGCGCCACAGAATAGATTGTCGTATCAGGTTTTTGTAGCTGGGAGCAACAGACTTGATAGCCGTATGAACTTTTTTCTGTAGCTGCAAGGCAAAGAGGTAATAACCGCGTTAATTTGTCTTTTGTGGCTGTGCGCCACAGAATAGATTGTCGTATCAGGTTTTTGTAGCTGGGAGCAACAGACTTGATAGCCGTATGAACTTTTTTCTGTAGCTGCAAGGCAAAGAGGTAATAACCGCGTTAATTTGTCTTTTGTGGCTGTGCGCCATAGGATATAAAGTCGTATTAGGTTTTTGTAGCCATGAGCAACAGACTTGATAGCCGTATGAACTTTTTTCTGTAGCTGCAAGGCAAAGAGGTAATAACCGCGTTAATTTGTCTTTTGTGGCTGTGCGCCATAGGATATAAAGTCGTATTAGGTTTTTGTAGCCATGAGCAACAGACTTGATAGCCGTATAAACTTTTTTTTGTAGCTGCAAGGCAAAGAGTCGATAACCGCGTTATATCGTATTTTGTGGCTGTGTGCCACAGAATAGATAGTTGTATTGGGTTTTTCTAGCTGGGAGCAACATACTTGATAGCCGTATAAACTTTTTTTTGTAGCTGCAAGGCAATAAGTCGATAACCGCGTTATATCGTATTTTGTGGCTGTGTGCCACAGAATAGATAGTTGTATTGGGTTTTTCTAGCTGGGAGCAACATACTTGATAGCCATATAAACTTTTTTCTGTAGCTGCACGGCAAAGAGTCAATAACCGCGTTAATTCGTCTTTTGTGGCTGTGCGCCACAGAATAGATTGTCGTATTAGGTTTTTGTAGCTGGGAGCAACAGACTTGATAGCCGTATGAACTTTTCTCTGTAGCTGCACGGCAAAGAGTCAATAACCGCGTTAATTTGTCTTTTGTGGCTGTGCGCCACAGAATAGATTGTCGTATTAGGTTTTTGTAGCTGGGAGCAACAGATTTGATAGCCGTATGAAATATTCTCTGTAACTGCGAGGCAAAGAGTCAATAACCGCGTTATATCGTATTTTGTGGCTGTGTGCCACAGAATAGATAGTTGTATTGGGTTTTTCTAGCTGGGAGCAACATACTTGATAGCCGTATAAACTTTTTTTTGTAGCTGCAAGGCAAAGAGTCGATAACCGCGTTATATCGTATTTTGTGGCTGTGTGCCACAGAATAGATAGTTGTATTGGGTTTTTCTAGCTGGGAGCAACATACTTGATAGCCATATAAACTTTTTTCTGTAGCTGCACGGCAAAGAGTCAATAACCGCGTTAATTCGTCTTTTGTGGCTGTGCGCCACAGAATATATAGTCGTATTAGGGTTTTGTAGCTGGGAGCAACAGACTTGATAGCCGTATGAACTTTTCTCTGTAGCTGCAAGCCAACAAGTCGATAACCGCGATAATTTGTATTTTGTGTGCGCCACAGAATAGATTGTCGTATTAGGTTTTTGTAGCTGGGAGCAACAGATTTGATAGCCGTATGAACTGTTCTCTGTAGCTGCAAGGCAAAGAGTCGATAACCGCGTCAATTCGTATTTTGTGGCTGTGCGCCACAGAATATATAGTCGTATTAGGTTTTTGTAGCTGGGAGCAACATACTTGGTAGCCGTATAACCTTTTTCCTGTAGCTGCACGGCAAAGAGTCAATAACCGCGTTAATTTGTCTTTTGTGGCTGTGCGCCACAGAATAGATTGTCGTATTAGGTTTTTGTAGCTGGGAGCAACAGATTTGATAGCCGTATGAAATATTCTCTGTAACTGCGAGGCAAAGAGTCAATAACCGCGTTAATTCGTCTTTTGTGGCTGTGCGCCACAGAATATATAGTCGTATTAGGTTTTTGTAGCTGGGAGCAACAGACTTGATAGCCGTATGAACTGTTCTCTGTAGCTGCAAGGCAAAGAGTCGATAACCGCGTTAATTCGTATTCTGTGGCTGTGCGCCACAGAATAGGTAGTCGTATTAGGTTTTTTTAGCTGGGAGCAACATACTTGATAGCCGTATAACCTTTTTCCTGTAGCTGCACGGCAAAGAGTCAATATCCGCGTTAATTTGTCTTTTGTAACTGTGCGCCACAGAATATAGAGTCGTATTAGGTTTTCGTAGCTGGGAGCAACAGACTTGATAGCCGTATGAATTTTTTCTGTAGCTGGAAGGCAAAGAGTCAATAACCGCGTTAATTTGTCTTTTGTGGCTGTGCGCCACAGAATAGATTGTCGTATTAGGTTTTTGTAGCTGGGAGCAACAGATTTGATAGCCGTATGAAATATTCTCTGTAACTGCGAGGCAAAGAGTCAATAACCGCGTTAATTCGTCTTTTGTGGCTGTGCGCCACAGAATATATAGTCGTATTAGGTTTTTGTAGCTGGGAGCAACAGACTTGATAGCCGTATGAACTGTTCTCTGTAGCTGCAAGGCAAAGAGTCGATAACCGCGTTAATTCGTATTCTGTGGCTGTGCGCCACAGAATAGATAGTCGTATTAGGTTTTTTTAGCTGGGAGCAACATACTTGATAGCCGTATAACCTTTTTCCTGTAGCTGCACGGCAAAGAGTCAATATCCGCGTTAATTTGTCTTTTGTAACTGTGCGCCACAGAATATAGAGTCGTATTAGGTTTTCGTAGCTGGGAGCAACAGACTTGATAGCCGTATGAATTTTTTCTGTAGCTGGAAGGCAAAGAGGTAATAACCGCGTTAATTTGTCTTTTGTGGCTGTGCGCCACAGAATAGATTGTCGTATCAGGTTTTTGTAGCTGGGAGCAACAGACTTGATAGCCGTATGAACTTTTTTCTGTAGCTGCAAGGCAAAGAGGTAATAACCGCGTTAATTTGTCTTTTGTGGCTGTGCGCCACAGAATAGATTGTCGTATCAGGTTTTTGTAGCTGGGAGCAACAGACTTGATAGCCGTATGAACTTTTTTCTGTAGCTGCAAGGCAAAGAGGTAATAACCGCGTTAATTTGTCTTTTGTGGCTGTGCGCCATAGGATATAAAGTCGTATTAGGTTTTTGTAGCCATGAGCAACAGACTTGATAGCCGTATGAACTTTTTTCTGTAGCTGCAAGGCAAAGAGGTAATAACCGCGTTAATTTGTCTTTTGTGGCTGTGCGCCATAGGATATAAAGTCGTATTAGGTTTTTGTAGCCATGAGCAACAGACTTGATAGCCGTATAAACTTTTTTTTGTAGCTGCAAGGCAAAGAGTCGATAACCGCGTTATATCGTATTTTGTGGCTGTGTGCCACAGAATAGATAGTTGTATTGGGTTTTTCTAGCTGGGAGCAACATACTTGATAGCCGTATAAACTTTTTTTGTAGCTGCAAGGCAATAAGTCGATAACCGCGTTATATCGTATTTTGTGGCTGTGTGCCACAGAATAGATAGTTGTATTGGGTTTTTCTAGCTGGGAGCAACATACTTGATAGCCATATAAACTTTTTTCTGTAGCTGCACGGCAAAGAGTCAATAACCGCGTTAATTCGTCTTTTGTGGCTGTGCGCCACAGAATAGATTGTCGTATTAGGTTTTTGTAGCTGGGAGCAACAGACTTGATAGCCGTATGAACTTTTCTCTGTAGCTGCACGGCAAAGAGTCAATAACCGCGTTAATTTGTCTTTTGTGGCTGTGCGCCACAGAATAGATTGTCGTATTAGTTTTTGTAGCTGGGAGCAACAGATTTGATAGCCGTATGAAATATTCTCTGTAACTGCGAGGCAAAGAGTCAATAACCGCGTTATATCGTATTTTGTGGCTGTGTGCCACAGAATAGATAGTTGTATTGGGTTTTTCTAGCTGGGAGCAACATACTTGATAGCCGTATAAACTTTTTTTTGTAGCTGCAAGGCAAAGAGTCGATAACCGCGTTATATCGTATTTTGTGGCTGTGTGCCACAGAATAGATAGTTGTATTGGGTTTTTCTAGCTGGGAGCAACATACTTGATAGCCATATAAACTTTTTTCTGTAGCTGCACGGCAAAGAGTCAATAACCGCGTTAATTCGTCTTTTGTGGCTGTGCGCACAGAATATATAGTCGTATTAGGGTTTTGTAGCTGGGAGCAACAGACTTGATAGCCGTATGAACTTTTCTCTGTAGCTGCAAGCCAACAAGTCGATAACCGCGATAATTTGTATTTTGTGTGCGCCACAGAATAGATTGTCGTATTAGGTTTTTGTAGCTGGGAGCAACAGATTTGATAGCCGTATGAACTGTTCTCTGTAGCTGCAAGGCAAAGAGTCGATAACCGCGTCAATTCGTATTTTGTGGCTGTGCGCCACAGAATATATAGTCGTATTAGGTTTTTGTAGCTGGGAGCAACATACTTGGTAGCCGTATAACCTTTTTCCTGTAGCTGCACGGCAAAGAGTCAATAACCGCGTTAATTTGTCTTTTGTGGCTGTGCGCCACAGAATAGATTGTCGTATTAGGTTTTTGTAGCTGGGAGCAACAGATTTGATAGCCGTATGAAATATTCTCTGTAACTGCGAGGCAAAGAGTCAATAACCGCGTTAATTCGTCTTTTGTGGCTGTGCGCCACAGAATATATAGTCGTATTAGGTTTTTGTAGCTGGGAGCAACAGACTTGATAGCCGTATGAACTGTTCTCTGTAGCTGCAAGGCAAAGAGTCGATAACCGCGTTAATTCGTATTCTGTGGCTGTGCGCCACAGAATAGATAGTCGTATTAGGTTTTTTTAGCTGGGAGCAACATACTTGATAGCCGTATAACCTTTTTCCTGTAGCTGCACGGCTAAGAGGTAATAACCGCGTTAATTTGTCTTTTGTAACTGTGCGCCACAGAATATAGAGTCGTATTAGGTTTTCGTAGCTGGGAGCAACAGACTTGATAGCCGTATGAATTTTTTCTGTAGCTGGAAGGCAAAGAGGTAATAACCGCGTTAATTTGTCTTTTGTGGCTGTGCGCCACAGAATAGATTGTCGTATCAGGTTTTTGTAGCTGGGAGCAACAGACTTGATAGCCGTATGAACTTTTCTATGTAGCTGCAAGCCAACAAGTCGATAACCGCGATAATTCGTATTTTGTGGCAGTGCGCCACAGAATAGATAGTCGTATTAGGTTTTTGTAGCTGGGAGCAACATATTTAATAGCCGTATAACCTTTTTCCTGTAGCTGCACGGCAAAGAGTCAATAACCGCGTTAATTTGTCTTTTGTGGCTGTGCGCCACAGAATATAAAGTCGTATTAGGTTTTTGTAGCTGGGAGCAACAGACTTGATAGCCGTATGAACTTTTTTCTGTAGCTGCAAGGCAAAGAGGTAATAACCGCGTTAATTTGTCTTTTGTGGCTGTGCGCCACAGAATAGATTGTCGTATCAGGTTTTTGTAGCTGGGAGCAACAGACTTGATAGCCGTATGAACTTTTTTCTGTAGCTGCAAGGCAAAGAGGTAATAACCGCGTTAATTTGTCTTTTGTGGCTGTGCGCCACAGAATAGATTGTCGTATCAGGTTTTTGTAGCTGGGAGCAACAGACTTGATAGCCGTATGAACTTTTTTCTGTAGCTGCAAGGCAAAGAGGTAATAACCGCGTTAATTTGTCTTTTGTGGCTGTGCGCCATAGGATATAAAGTCGTATTAGGTTTTTGTAGCCATGAGCAACAGACTTGATAGCCGTATGAACTTTTTTCTGTAGCTGCAAGGCAAAGAGGTAATAACCGCGTTAATTTGTCTTTTGTGGCTGTGCGCCATAGGATATAAAGTCGTATTAGGTTTTTGTAGCCATGAGCAACAGACTTGATAGCCGTATAAACTTTTTTTGTAGCTGCAAGGCAAAGAGTCGATAACCGCGTTATATCGTATTTTGTGGCTGTGTGCCACAGAATAGATAGTTGTATTGGGTTTTTCTAGCTGGGAGCAACATACTTGATAGCCATATAAACTTTTTTCTGTAGCTGCACGGCAAAGAGTCAATAACCGCGTTAATTCGTCTTTTGTGGCTGTGCGCCACAGAATATATAGTCGTATTAGGGTTTTGTAGCTGGGAGCAACAGACTTGATAGCCGTATGAACTTTTCTCTGTAGCTGCAAGCCAACAAGTCGATAACCGCGATAATTTGTATTTTGTGGCTGTGCGCCACAGAATAGATTGTCGTATTAGGTTTTTGTAGCTGGGAGCAACAGATTTGATAGCCGTATGAACTGTTCTCTGTAGCTGCAAGGCAAAGAGTCGATAACCGCGTCAATTCGTATTTTGTGGCTGTGCGCCACAGAATAGATAGTCGTATTAGGTTTTTGTAGCTGGGAGCAACATACTTGGTAGCCGTATAACCTTTTTCCTGTAGCTGCACGGCAAAGAGTCAATAACCGCGTTAATTCGTCTTTTGTGGCTGTGCGCCACAGAATATGAAGTCGTATTAGGTTTTTGTAGCTGGGAGCAACAGACTTGATGGCCGTATGAACTTTTTTCTGTAGCTGCAAGGCAAAGAAGTAATAACCGCGTTAATTTGTCTTTTGTGGCTGTGCGCCACAGAATATATTGTCGTATCAGGTTTTTGTAGCTGGGAGCAACAGACTTGATAGCCGTATGAACTTTTCTCTGTAGCTGCAAGCCAACAAGTCGATAACCGCGATATTTCGTGTTTTGTGGCTGTGCGCCACAGAATAGATTGTCGTATTAGGTTTTTGTAGCTGGGAGCGACAGATGTGATAGCCGTATGAACTGTTCTCTGTAGCTGCAAGGCAAAGAGTCGATAACCGCGTCAATTCGTATTTTGTGGCTGTGCGCCACAGAATAGATAGTCGTATTAGGTTTTTGTAGCTGGGAGCAACATACTTGGTAGCCGTATAACCTTTTTCCTGTAGCTGCACGGCAAAGAGTCAATAACCGCGTTAATTCGTCTTTTGTGGCTGTGCGCCACAGAATATGAAGTCGTATTAGGTTTTTGTAGCTGGGAGCAACAGACTTGATGGCCGTATGAACTTTTTTCTGTAGCTGCAAGGCAAAGAAGTAATAACCGCGTTAATTTGTCTTTTGTGGCTGTGCGCCACAGAATATATTGTCGTATCAGGTTTTTGTAGCTGGGAGCAACAGACTTGATAGCCGTATGAACTTTTCTCTGTAGCTGCAAGCCAACAAGTCGATAACCGCGATATTTTGTGTTTTGTGGCTGTGCGCCACAGAATAGATTGTCGTATTAGGTTTTTGTAGCTGGGAGCGACAGATGTGATAGCCGTATGAACTGTTCTCTGTAGCTGCAAGGCAAAGAGTCGATAACCGCGTTAATTCGTATTTTGTGGCTGTGCGCCACAGAATAGATAGTCGTATCAGGTTTTTGTAGCTGGGAGCAACATACTTGTCAGCCGTATAACCTTTTTCCTGTAGCTGCACGGCAAAGAGTCAATAACCGCGTTAATTTGTCTTTTGTGGCTGTGCGCCACAGAATATAAAGTCGTATTAGGTTTTTGTAGCTGGGAGCAACAGACTTGATAGCCGTATGAACTTTTTTCTGTAGCTGCAAGGCAAAGAGGTAATAACCGCGTTAATTTGTCTTTTGTGGCTGTGCGCCACAGGATATAAAGTCGTATTAGGTTTTTGTAGCCATGAGCAACAGACTTGATAGCCGTATAAACTTTTTTCTGTAGCTGCAAGGCAAAGAGTCGATAACCGCGTTATATCGTATTTTGTGGCTGTGTGCCACAGAATAGATAGTTGTATTGGGTTTTTCTAGCTGGGAGCAACATACTTGATAGCCATATAAACTTTTTTCTGTAGCTGCACGGCAAAGAGTCAATAACCGCGTTAATTTGTCTTTTCTGGCTGTGCGCCACAGAATATAAAGTCGTATTAGGTTTTTGTAGCTGGGAGCAACAGATTTGATAGCCGTATGAAATGTTCTCTGTAACTGCGAGGCAAAGAGTCAATAACCGCGTTAATTCGTCTTTTGTGGCTGTGCGCCACAGAATATATAGTCGTATTAGGGTTTTGTAGCTGGGAGCAACAGACTTGATAGCCGTATGAACTTTTCTCTGTAGCTGCAAGCCAACAAGTCGATAACCGCGATAATTTGTATTTTGTGGCTGTGCGCCACAGAATAGATTGTCGTATTAGGTTTTTGTAGCTGGGAGCAACAGATTTGATAGCCGTATGAACTGTTCTCTGTAGCTGCAAGGCAAAGAGTCGATAACCGCGTCAATTCGTATTTTGTGGCTGTGCGCCACAGAATAGATAGTCGTATTAGGTTTTTGTAGCTGGGAGCAACATACTTGGTAGCCGTATAACCTTTTTCCTGTAGCTGCACGGCAAAGAGTCAATAACCGCGTTAATTCGTCTTTTGTGGCTGTGCGCCACAGAATATAAAGTCGTATTAGGTTTTTGTAGCTGGGAGCAACAGACTTGATAGCCGTATGAACTTGTTTCTGTAGCTGCAAGGCAAAGAGGTAATAACCGCGTTAATTTGTCTTTTGTGGCTGTGCGCCACAGGATATAAAGTCGTATTAGGTTTTTGTAGCCATGAGCAACAGACTTGATAGCCGTATAAACTTTTTTCTGTAGCTGCAAGGCAAAGAGTCGATAACCGCGTTATATCGTATTTTGTGGCTGTGTGCCACAGAATAGATAGTTGTATTGGGTTTTTCTAGCTGGGAGCAACATACTTGATATCCATATAAACTTTTTTCTGTAGCTGCACGGCAAAGAGTCAATAACCGCGTTAATTTGTCTTTTGTGGCTGTGCGCCACAGAATATAAAGTCGTATTAGGTTTTTGTAGCTGGGAGCAACAGATTTGATAGCCGTATGAAATGTTCTCTGTAACTGCGAGGCAAAGAGTCAATAACCGCGTTAATTCGTCTTTTGTGGCTGTGCGCCACAGAACATATAGTCGTATTAGGGTTTTGTAGCTGGGAGCAACAGACTTGATAGCCGTATGAACTTTTCTCTGTAGCTGCAAGCCAACAAGTCGATAACCGCGATAATTTGTATTTTGTGGCTGTGCGCCACAGAATAGATTGTCGTATTAGGTTTTTGTAGCTGGGAGCAACAGATTTGATAGCCGTATGAACTGTTCTCTGTAGCTGCAAGGCAAAGAGTCGATAACCGCGTCAATTCGTATTGTGTGGCTGTGCGCCACAGAATAGATAGTCGTATTAGGTTTTTGTAGCTGGGAGCAACATACTTGGTAGCCGTATAACCGTTTTCCTGTAGCTGCACGGCAAAGAGTCAATAACCGCGTTAATTCGTCTTTTGTGGCTGTGCGCCACAGAATATGAAGTCGTATTAGGTTTTTGTAGCTGGGAGCAACAGACTTGATGGCCGTATGAACTTTTTTCTGTAGCTGCAAGGCAAAGAAGTAATAACCGCGTTAATTTGTCTTTTGTGGCTGTGCGCCACAGAATATATTGTTTGTCGTATCAGGTTTTTGTAGCTGGGAGCAACATACTTGATAGCCGTATGAACTTTTCTCTGTAGCTGCAAGCCAACAAGTCGATAACCGCGATATTTCGTGTTTTGTGGCTGTGCGCCACAGAATAGATTGTCGTATTAGGTTTTTGTAGCTGGGAGCGACAGATTTGATAGCCGTATGAACTGTTCTCTGTAGCTGCAAGGCAAAGAGTCGATAACCGCGTTAATTCGTATTTTGTGGCTGTGCGCCACAGAATAGATAGTCGTATCAGGTTTTTGTAGATGGGAGCAACATACTTGATAGCCATATAACCTTTTTCCTGTAGCTGCACGGCAAAGAGTCAATAACCGCGTTAATTTGTCTTTTGTGGCTGTGCGCCACAGAATATAAAGTCGTATTAGGTTTTTGTAGCTGGGAGCAACAGACTTGATAGCCGTATAAACTTTTTTTTCTGTAGCTGCAAGGCAAAGAGGTAATAACCGCGTTAATTTGTCTTTTGTGGCTGTGCGCCACAGAATATAAAGTCGTATTAGGTTTTTGTAGCTGGGAGCAACAGATTTGATAGCCGTATGAAATGTTCTCTGTAACTGCAAGGCAAAGAGTCAATAACCGCGTTAATTTGTATTTTGTGGCTGTGCGCCACAGAATATAAAGTCGTATTATGTTTTTGTAGTTGGAAGCAACAGACTTGATAGCCGTATGATTTTTTTTTGTAGCTGCAAGTCAAAATGTCAATAACCGCGTTAATTCGTCTTTGTGGCTGTGCGCCACAGAATATATTGTCGTATTACGTTTTTGTAGCTGGGAGCAACAGATTTGATAGCCGTATGAAATGTTCTCTGTAACTGCGAGGCAAAGAGTCAATAACCGCGTTAATTCGTCTTTTGTGGCTGTGCGCCACAGAATATATAGTCGTATTAGGTTTTTGTAGCTGGGAGCAACATACTTGATAGCCGTATGAACTTTTCTCTGTAGCTGCAAGCCAACAAGTCGATAACCGCGATAATTTGTATTTTGTGGCTGTGCGCCACAGAATAGATTGTCGTATTAGGTTTTTGTAGCTGGGAGCAACAGATTTGATAGCCGTATGAACTGTTCTCTGTAGCTGCAAGGCAAAGAGTCGATAACCGCGTCAATTCGTATTTTGTGGCTGTGCGCCACAGAATAGATAGTCGTATTAGGTTTTTGTAGCTGGGAGCAACATACTTGGTAGCCGTATAACCTTTTTCCTGTAGCTGCACGGCAAAGAGTCAATAACCGCGTTAATTTGTCTTTTGTGGCTGTGCGCCACAGAATATAAAGTCGTATTAGGTTTTTGTAGCTGGGAGCAACAGACTTGATGGCCGTATGAACTTTTTTCTGTAGCTGCAAGGCAAAGAAGTAATAACCGCGTTAATTTGTCTTTTGTGGCTGTGCGCCACAGAATAGATTGTCGTATCAGGTTTTTGTAGCTGGGAGCAACAGACTTGATAGCCGTATGAACTTTTCTCTGTAGCTGCAAGCCAACAAGTCGATAACCGCGATATTTCGTGTTTTGTGGCTGTGCGCCACAGAATAGATTGTCGTATTAGGTTTTTGTAGCTGGGAGCAACAGATTTGATAGCCGTATGAACTGTTCTCTGTAGCTGCAAGGCAAAGAGTCGATAACCGCGTCAATTCGTATTGTGTGGCTGTGCGCCACAGAATAGATAGTCGTATTAGGTTTTTGTAGCTGGGAGCAACATACTTGGTAGCCGTATAACCGTTTTCCTGTAGCTGCACGGCAAAGAGTCAATAACCGCGTTAATTCGTCTTTTGTGGCTGTGCGCCACAGAATATGAAGTCGTATTAGGTTTTTGTAGCTGGGAGCAACAGACTTGATGGCCGTATGAACTTTTTTCTGTAGCTGCAAGGCAAAGAAGTAATAACCGCGTTAATTTGTCTTTTGTGGCTGTGCGCCACAGAATATATTGTTTGTCGTATCAGGTTTTTGTAGCTGGGAGCAACATACTTGATAGCCGTATGAACTTTTCTCTGTAGCTGCAAGCCAACAAGTCGATAACCGCGATATTTCGTGTTTTGTGGCTGTGCGCCACAGAATAGATTGTCGTATTAGGTTTTTGTAGCTGGGAGCGACAGATTTGATAGCCGTATGAACTGTTCTCTGTAGCTGCAAGGCAAAGAGTCGATAACCGCGTTAATTCGTATTTTGTGGCTGTGCGCCACAGAATAGATAGTCGTATCAGGTTTTTGTAGATGGGAGCAACATACTTGATAGCCGTATAACCTTTTTCCTGTAGCTGCACGGCAAAGAGTCAATAACCGCGTTAATTTGTCTTTTGTGGCTGTGCGCCACAGAATATAAAGTCGTATTAGGTTTTTGTAGCTGGGAGCAACAGACTTGATAGCCGTATAAACTTTTTTTTCTGTAGCTGCAAGGCAAAGAGGTAATAACCGCGTTAATTTGTCTTTTGTGGCTGTGCGCCACAGAATATAAAGTCGTATTAGGTTTTTGTAGCTGGGAGCAACAGATTTGATAGCCGTATGAAATGTTCTCTGTAACTGCAAGGCAAAGAGTCAATAACCGCGTTAATTTGTATTTTGTGGCTGTGCGCCACAGAATATAAAGTCGTATTATGTTTTTGTAGTTGGAAGCAACAGACTTGATAGCCGTATGATTTTTTTTTGTAGCTGCAAGTCAAAATGTCAATAACCGCGTTAATTCGTCTTTGTGGCTGTGCGCCACAGAATATATTGTCGTATTAGGTTTTTGTAGCTGGGAGCAACAGATTTGATAGCCGTATGAAATGTTCTCTGTAACTGCGAGGCAAAGAGTCAATAACCGCGTTAATTCGTCTTTTGTGGCTGTGCGCCACAGAATATATAGTCGTATTAGTTTTTGTAGCTGGGAGCAACATACTTGATAGCCGTATGAACTTTCTCTGTAGCTGCAAGCCAACAAGTCGATAACCGCGATAATTTGTATTTTGTGGCTGTGCGCCACAGAATAGATTGTCGTATTAGGTTTTTGTAGCTGGGAGCAACAGATTTGATAGCCGTATGAACTGTTCTCTGTAGCTGCAAGGCAAAGAGTCGATAACCGCGTCAATTCGTATTTTGTGGCTGTGCGCCACAGAATAGATAGTCGTATTAGGTTTTTGTAGCTGGGAGCAACATACTTGGTAGCCGTATAACCTTTTTCCTGTAGCTGCACGGCAAAGAGTCAATAACCGCGTTAATTTGTCTTTTGTGGCTGTGCGCCACAGAATATAAAGTCGTATTAGGTTTTTGTAGCTGGGAGCAACAGACTTGATGGCCGTATGAACTTTTTCCTGTAGCTGCAAGGCAAAGAAGTAATAACCGCGTTAATTTGTCTTTTGTGGCTGTGCGCCACAGAATAGATTGTCGTATCAGGTTTTTGTAGCTGGGAGCAACAGACTTGATAGCCGTATGAACTTTTCTCTGTAGCTGCAAGCCAACAAGTCGATAACCGCGATATTTCGTGTTTTGTGGCTGTGCGCCACAGAATAGATTGTCGTATTAGGTTTTTGTAGCTGGGAGCAACAGATTTGATAGCCGTATGAACTGTTCTCTGTAGCTGCAAGGCAAAGAGTCACTAACCGCGTTAATTCGTATTTTGTGGCTGTGCGCCACAGAATAGATAGTCGTATCAGGTTTTTGTAGCTGGGAGCAACATACTTGATAGCCGTATAACCTTTTTCCTGTAGCTGCACGGCAAAATGTCAATAACCGCGTTAATTCGTCTTTGTGGCTGTGCGCCACAGAATATATTGTCGTATTAGGTTTTTGTAGCTGGGAGCAACAGATTTGATAGCCGTATGAAATGTTCTCTGTAACTGCGAGGCAAAGAGTCAATAACCGCGTTAATTCGTCTTTTGTGGCTGTGCGCCACAGAATATATAGTCGTATTAGGTTTTTGTAGCTGGGAGCAACATACTTGATAGCCGTATGAACTTTTCTCTGTAGCTGCAAGCCAACAAGTCGATAACCGCGATAATTTGTATTTTGTGGCTGTGCGCCACAGAATAGATTGTCGTATTAGGTTTTTGTAGCTGGGAGCAACAGATTTGATAGCCGTATGAACTGTTCTCTGTAGCTGCAAGGCAAAGAGTCGATAACCGCGTCAATTCGTATTTTGTGGCTGTGCGCCACAGAATAGATAGTCGTATTAGGTTTTTGTAGCTGGGAGCAACATACTTGGTAGCCGTATAACCTTTTTCCTGTAGCTGCACGGCAAAGAGTCAATAACCGCGTTAATTTGTCTTTTGTGGCTGTGCGCCACAGAATATAAAGTCGTATTAGGTTTTTGTAGCTGGGAGCAACAGACTTGATGGCCGTATGAACTTTTTTCTGTAGCTGCAAGGCAAAGAAGTAATAACCGCGTTAATTTGTCTTTTGTGGCTGTGCGCCACAGAATAGATTGTCGTATCAGGTTTTTGTAGCTGGGAGCAACAGACTTGATAGCCGTATGAACTTTTCTCTGTAGCTGCAAGCCAACAAGTCGATAACCGCGATATTTCGTGTTTTGTGGCTGTGCGCCACAGAATAGATTGTCGTATTAGGTTTTTGTAGCTGGGAGCAACAGATTTGATAGCCGTATGAACTGTTCTCTGTAGCTGCAAGGCAAAGAGTCACTAACCGCGTTAATTCGTATTTTGTGGCTGTGCGCCACAGAATAGATAGTCGTATCAGGTTTTTGTAGCTGGGAGCAACATACTTGATAGCCGTATAACCTTTTTCCTGTAGCTGCACGGCAAAGAGTCAATAACCGCGTTAATTTGTCTTTTGTGGCTGTGCGCCACAGAATATAAAGTCGTATTAGGTTTTTGTAGCTGGGAGCAACAGACTTGATAGCCGTATGAACTTTTTTCTGTAGCTGCAAGGCAAAGAGGTAATAACCGCGTTAATTTGTCTTTTGTGGCTGTGCGCCACAGAATAGATTGTCGTATCAGGTTTTTGTAGCTGGAAGCAACAGACTTGATAGCCGTATGAACTTTTTTCTGTAGCTGCAAGGCAAAGAGGTAATAACCGCGTTAATTTGTCTTTTGTGGCTGTGCGCCACAGGATATAAAGTCGTATTAGGTTTTTGTAGCCATGAGCAACAGACTTGATAGCCGTATAAACTTTTTTCTGTAGCTGCAAGGCAAAGAGTCGATAACCGCGTTATATCGTATTTTGTGGCTGTGTGCCACAGAATAGATAGTTGTATTGGGTTTTTCTAGCTGGGAGCAACATACTTGATAGCCATATAAACTTTTTTCTGTAGCTGCACGGCAAAGAGTCAATAACCGCGTTAATTTGTCTTTTGTGGCTGTGCGCCACAGAATATAAAGTCGTATTAGGTTTTTGTAGCTGGGAGCAACAGACTTGATAGCCGTATGAACTTTTTTCTGTAGCTGCAAGGCAAAGAGGTAATAACCGCGTTAATTTGTCTTTTGTGGCTGTGCGCCACAGGATATAAAGTCGTATTAGGTTTTTGTAGCCATGAGCAACAGACTTGATAGCCGTATAAACTTTTTTCTGTAGCTGCAAGGCAAAGAGTCGATAACCGCGTTATATCGTATTTTGTGGCTGTGTGCCACAGAATAGATAGTTGTATTGGGTTTTTCTAGCTGGGAGCAACATACTTGATAGCCATATAAACTTTTTTCTGTAGCTGCACGGCAAAGAGTCAATAACCGCGTTAATTTGTCTTTTGTGGCTGTGCGCCACAGAATATCAAGTCGTATTAGGTTTTTGTAGCTGGGAGCAACAGACTTGATAGCCGTATAAATTTTTTTCCTGTAGCTGCAAGGCAAAGAGGTAATAACCGCGTTAATTTGTCTTTTGTGGCTGTGCGCCACAGAATATAAAGTCGTATTAGGTTTTTGTAGCCATGAGCAACAGACTTGATAGCCGTATGAAATGTTCTCTGTAACTGCAAGGCAAAGAGTCAATAACCGCGTTAATTTGTATTTTGTGGCTGTGCGCCACAGAATATAAAGTCGTATTATGTTTTTGTAGTTGGAAGCAACAGACTTGATAGCCGTATGATTTTTTTTTGTAGCTGCAAGTCAAAATGTCAATAACCGCGTTAATTCGTCTTTCTGGCTGTGCGCCACAGAATAGATTGTCGTATCAGGTGTTTGTAGCTGGGAGCAACAGACTTGATAGCCGTATGAACTTTTTTCTGTAGCTGCAAGGCAAAGAGGTAATAACCGCGTTAATTTGTCTTTTGTGGCTGTGCGCCACAGGATATAAAGTCGTATTAGGTTTTTGTAGCCATGAGCAACAGACTTGATAGCCGTATAAACTTTTTTCTGTAGCTGCAAGGCAAAGAGTCGATAACCGCGTTATATCGTATTTTGTGGCTGTGTGCCACATAATAGATAGTTGTATTGGGTTTTTCTAGCTGGGAACAACATACTTGATAGCCATATAAACTTTTTTCTGTAGCTGCACGGCAAAGAGTCAATAACCGCGTTAATTTGTCTTTTGTGGCTGTGCGCCACAGAATAGATAGTTGTATTGGGTTTTTCTAGCTGGGAGCAACATACTTGATAGCCATATAAACTTTTTTCTGTAGCTGCACGGCAAAGAGTCAATAACCGCGTTAATTTGTCTTTTGTGGCTGTGCGCCACAGAATAGATTGTCGTATCAGGTTTTTGTAGCTGGGAGCAACAGACTTGATAGCCGTATGAACTTTTTTCTGTAGCTGCAAGGCAAAGAGGTAATAACCGCGTTAATTTGTCTTTTGTGGCTGTGCGCCACAGGATATAAAGTCGTATTAGGTTTGTGTAGCCATGAGCAACAGACTTGATAGCCGTATAAACTTTTTTCTGTAGCTGCAAGGCAAAGAGTCGATAACCGCGTTATATCGTATTTTGTGGCTGTGTGCCACAGAATAGATAGTTGTATTGGGTTTTTCTATCTGGGAGCAACATACTTGATAGCCATATAAACTTTTTTCTGTAGCTGCACGGCAAAGAGTCAATAACCGCGTTAATTTGTCTTTTGTGGCTGTGCGCCACAGAATATAAAGTCGTATTAGGTTTTTGTAGCTGGGAGCAACAGACTTGATAGCCGTATAAACTTTTTTTCTGTAGCTGCAAGGCAAAGAGGTAATAACCGCGTTAATTTGTCTTTTGTGGCTGTGCGCCACAGAATATAAAGTCGTATTAGGTTTTTGTAGCTGGGAGCAACAGATTTGATAGCCGTATGAAATGTTCTCTGTAACTGCAAGGCAAAGAGTCAATAACCGCGTTAATTTGTATTTTGTGGCTGTGCGCTACAGAATATAAAGTCGTATTATGTTTTTGTAGTTGGAAGCAACAGACTTGATAGCCGTATGATTTTTTTTTGTAGCTGCAAGTCAAAATGTCAATAACCGCGTTAATTCGTCTTTGTGGCTGTGCGCCACAGAATAGATTGTCGTATCAGGTTTTTGTAGCTGGGAGCAACAGACTTGATAGCCGTATGAACTTTTTTCTGTAGCTGCAAGGCAAAGAGGTAATAACCGCGTTAATTTGTCCTTTGTGGCTGTGCGCCACAGGATATAAAGTCGTATTAGGTTTTTGTAGCCATGAGCAACAGACTTGATAGCCGTATAAACTTTTTTCTGTAGCTGCAAGGCAAAGAGTCGATAACCGCGTTATATCGTATTTTGTGGCTGTGTGCCACAGAATAGATAGTTGTATTGGGTTTTTCTAGCTGGGAACAACATACTTGATAGCCATATAAACTTTTTTCTGTAGCGGCACGGCAAAGAGTCAATAACCGCATTAATTTGTCTTTTGTGGCTGTGCGCCACAGAATATAAAGTCGTATTAGGTTTTTGTAGCTGGGAGCAACAGACTTGGTAGCCGTATAAACTTTTTTTCTGTAGCTGCAAGGCAAAGAGGTAATAACCGCGTTAATTTGTCTTTTGTGGCTGTGCGCCACAGAATATAAAGTCGTATTAGGTTTTTGTAGCTGGGAGCAACAGATTTGATAGCCGTATGAAATGTTCTCTGTAACTGCGAGGCAAATAGTCAATAACCGCGTTAATTCGTCTTTTGTGGCTGTGCGCCACAGAATATATAGTCGTATTAGGTTTTTGTAGCTGGGAGCAACAGACTTGATAGCCGTATGAACTTTTCTCGGTAGCTGCAAGCCAACAAGTCGATAACCGCGATAATTTGTATTTTGTGGCTGTGCGCCACAGAATAGATTGTCGTATCAGGTTTTTGTAGCTGGGAGCAACAGACTTGATAGCCGTATGAACTTTTCTCTGTAGCTGCAAGCCAACAAGTCGATAACCGCGATATTTCGTGTTTTGTGGCTGTGCGCCACAGAATAGATTGTCGTATTATGTTTCTGTAGTTGGAAGCAACAGACTTGATAGCCGTATGATTTTTTTTGTAGCTGCAAGTCAAAATGTCAATAACCGCGTTAATTCGTCTTTGTGGCTGTGCGCCACAGAATAGATTGTCGTATCAGGTTTTTGTAGCTGGGAGCAACAGACTTGATAGCCGTATGAACTTTTTTCTGTAGCTGCAAGGCAAAGAGGTAATAACCGCGTTAATTTGTCTTTTGTGGCTGTGCGCCACAGGATATAAAGTCGTATTAGGTTTTTGTAGCCATGAGCAACAGACTTGATAGCCGTATAAACTTTTTTCTGTAGCTGCAAGGCAAAGAGTCGATAACCGCGTTATATCGTATTTTGTGGCTGTGTGCCACAGAATAGATAGTTGTATTGGGTTTTTCTAGCTGGGAACAACATACTTGATAGCCATATAAACTTTTTTCTGTAGCTGCACGGCGAAGAGTCAATAACCGCGTTAATTTGTCTTTTGTGGCTGTGCGCCACAGAATTTAAAGTCGTATTAGGTTTTTGTAGCTGGGAGCAACAGACTTGATAGCCGTATAAACTTTTTTTCTGTAGCTGCAAGGCAAAGAGGTAATAACCGCGTTAATTTGTCGTTTGTGGCTGCGCGCCACAGAATATAAAGTCGTATTAGGTTTTTGTAGCTGGGAGCAACAGACTTGATAGCCGTATGAACTTTTTTCTGTAGCTGCAAGGCAAAGAGTCGATAACCGCGTTATATCGTATTTTGTGGCTGTGCGCCACAGAATATAAAGTCGTATTAGGTTTTTGTAGCTGGGAGCAACAGACTTGATAGCCGTATAAACTTTTTTTCTGTAGCTGCAAGGCAAAGAGGTAATAACCGCGTTAATTTGTCTTTTGTGGCTGTGCGCCACAGAATATAAAGTCGTATTAGGTTTTTGTAGCTGGGAGCAACAGATTTGATAGCCGTATGAAATGTTCTCTGTAACTGCAAGGCAAAGAGTCAATAACCGCGTTAATTTGTATTTTGTGGCTGTGCGCTACAGAATATAAAGTCGTATTATGTTTTTGTAGTTGGAAGCAACAGACTTGATAGCCGTATGATTTTTTTTTGTAGCTGCAAGTCAAAATGTCAATAACCGCGTTAATTCGTCTTTGTGGCTGTGCGCCACAGAATAGATTGTCGTATCAGGTTTTTGTAGCTGGGAGCAACAGACTTGATAGCCGTATGAACTTTTTTCTGTAGCTGCAAGGCAAAGAGGTAATAACCGCGTTAATTTGTCTTTTGTGGCTGTGCGCCACAGGATATAAAGTCGTATTAGGTTTTTGTAGCCATGAGCAACAGACTTGATAGCCGTATAAACTTTTTTCTGTAGCTGCAAGGCAAAGAGTCGATAACCGCGTTATATCGTATTTTGTGGCTGTGTGCCACAGAATAGATAGTTGTATTGGGTTTTTCTAGCTGGGAACAACATACTTGATAGCCATATAAACTTTTTTCTGTAGCTGCACGGCAAAGAGTTAATAACCGCATTAGTTTGTCTTTTGTGGCTGTGCGCCACAGAATATAAAGTCGTATTAGGTTTTTGTAGCTGGGAGCAACAGACTTGATAGCCGTATAAACTTTTTTTCTGTAGCTGCAAGGCAAAGAGGTAATAACCGCGTTAATTTGTCTTTTGTGGCTGTGCGCCACAGAATATAAAGTCGTATTAGGTTTTTGTAGCTGGGAGCAACAGATTTGATAGCCGTATGAAATGTTCTCTGTAACTGCAAGGCAAAGAGTCAATAACCGCGTTAATTTGTATTTTGTGGCTGTGCGCCACAGAATATAAAGTCGTATTATGTTTTTGTAGTTGGAAGCAACAGACTTGATAGCCGTATGATTTTTTTTGTAGCTGCAAGTCAAAATGTCAATAACCGCGTTAATTCGTCTTTGTGGCTGTGCGCCACAGAATAGATTGTCGTATTAGGTTTTTGTAGCTGGGAGCAACAGATTTGATAGCCGTATGAAATGTTCTCTGTAACTGCGAGGCAAAGAGTCAATAACCGCGTTAATTCGTCTTTTGTGGCTGTGCGCCACAGAATATATAGTCGTATTAGGTTTTTGTAGCTGGGAGCAACAGACTTGATAGCCGTATGAACTTTTCTCGGTAGCTGCAAGCCAACAAGTCGATAACCGCGATAATTTGTATTTTGTGGCTGTGCGCCACAGAATAGATTGTCGTATCAGGTTTTTGTAGCTGGGAGCAACAGACTTGATAGCCGTATAAACTTTTTTCTGTAGCTGCAAGGCAAAGAGTCGATAACCGCGTTATATCGTATTTTGTGGCTGTGTGCCACAGAATAGATAGTTGTATCAGGTTTTTGTAGCTGGGAGCAACAGACTTGATAGCCGTATGAACTTTTCTCTGTAGCTGCAAGCCAACAAGTCGATAACCGCAATAATTTGTATTTTGTGGCTGTGCGCCACAGAATAGATTGTCGTATTAGGTTTTTCTAGCTGGGAGCAACATACTTGATAGCCATATAAACTTTTTTCTGTAGCTGCACGGCAAAGAGTCAATAACCGCGTTAATTTGTCTTTTGTGGCTGTGCGCCACAGAATATAAAGTCGTATTAGGTTTTTGTAGCTGGGAGCAACAGACTTGATAGCCGTATAAACTTTTTTTCTGTAGCTGCAAGGCAAAGAGGTAATAACCGCGTTAATTTGTCTTTTGTGGCTGTGCGCCACAGAATATAAAGTCGTATTATGTTTTTGTAGTTGGAAGCAACAGACTTGATAGCCGTATGATTTTTTTTGTAGCTGCAAGTCAAAATGTCAATAACCGCGTTAATTCGTCTTTGTGGCTGTGCGCCACAGAATATATTGTCGTATTAGGTTTTTGTAGCTGGGAGCAACAGATTTGATAGCCGTATGAAATGTTCTCTGTAACTGCGAGGCAAAGAGTCAATAACCGCGTTAATTCGTCTTTTGTGGCTGTGCGCCACAGAATATATAGTCGTATTAGGTTTTTGTAGCTGGGAGCAACAGACTTGATAGCCGTATGAACTTTTCTCTGTAGCTGCAAGCCAACAAGTCGATAACCGCGATAATTTGTATTTTGTGGCTGTGCGCCACAGAATAGATTGTCGTATTAGGTTTTTGTAGCTGGGAGCAACAGATTTGATAGCCGTATGAACTGTTCTCTGTAGCTGCAAGGCAAAGAGTCGATAACCGCGTCAATTCGTATTTTGTGGCTGTGCGCCACAGAATAGATAGTCGTATTAGGTTTTTGTAGCTGGGAGCAACATACTTGGTAGCCGTATAACCTTTTTCCTGTAGCTGCACGGCAAAGAGTCAATAACCGCGTTAATTTGTCTTTTGTGGCTGTGCGCCACAGAATATAAAGTCGTATTAGGTTTTTGTAGCTGGGAGCAACAGACTTGATGGCCGTATGAACTGTTCTCTGTAGCTGCAAGGCAAAGAGTCGATAACCGCGTTAATTCGTATTTTGTGGCTGTGCGCCACAGAATAGATAGTCGTATCAGGTTTTTGTAGCTGGGAGCAACATACTTGATAGCCGTATAACCTTTTTCCTGTAGCTGCACGGCAAAGAGTCAATAACCGCGTTAATTTGTCTTTTGTGGCTGTGCGCCACAGAATATAAAGTCGTATTAGGTTTTTGTAGCTGGGAGCAACAGACTTGATAGCCGTATGAACTTTTTTCTGTAGCTGCAAGGCAAAGAGGTAATAACCGCGTTAATTTGTCTTTTGTGGCTGTGCGCCACAGAATAGATTGTCGTATCAGGTTTTTGTAGCTGGGAGCAACAGACTTGATAGCCGTATGAACTTTTTTCTGTAGCTGCAAGGCAAAGAGGTAATAACCGCGTTAATTTGTCTTTTGTGGCTGTGCGCCACAGGATATAAAGTCGTATTAGGTTTTTGTAGCCATGAGCAACAGACTTGATGGCCGTATAAACTTTTTTCTGTAGCTGCAAGGCAAAGAGTCGATAACCGCGTTATATCGTATTTTGTGGCTGTGTGCCACAGAATAGATAGTTGTATTGGGTTTTTCTAGCTGGGAGCAACATACTTGATAGCCATATAAACTTTTTTCTGTAGCTGCACGGCAAAGAGTCAATAACCGCGTTAATTTGTCTTTTGTGGATGTGCGCCACAGAATATAAAGTCGTATTAGGTTTTTGTAGCTGGGAGCAACAGACTTGATAGCCGTATAAACTTTTTTTCTGTAGCTGCAAGGCAAAGAGGTAATAACCGCGTTAATTTGTCTTTTGTGGCTGTGCGCCACAGAATATAAAGTCGTATTAGGTTTTTGTAGCTGGGAGCAACAGATTTGATAGCCGTATGAAATGTTCTCTGTAACTGCAAGGCAAAGAGTCAATAACCGCGTTAATTTGTATTTTGTGGCTGTGCGCCACAGAATATAAAGTCGTATTATGTTTTTGTAGTTGGAAGCAACAGACTTGATAGCCGTATGATTTTTTTTCTGTAGCTGCAAGTCAAAATGTCAATAACCGCGTTAATTCGTCTTTGTGGCTGTGCGCCACAGAATAGATTGCCGTATCAGGTTTTTGTAGCTGGGAGCAACAGACTTGATAGCCGTATAAATTTTTCTCTGTAGCTGCAAGCCAACAAGTCGATAACCGCGATATTTCGTGTTTTGTGGCTGTGCGCCACAGAATAGATTGTCGTATTAGGTTTTTGTAGCTGGGAGCAACAGATTTGATAGCCGTATGAACTGTTCTCTGTAGCTGCAAGGCAAAGAGTCGATAACCGCGTTAATTCGTATTTTGTGGCTGTGCGCCACAGAATAGATAGTCGTATCAGTTTTTTGTAGCTGGGAGCAACATACTTGATAGCCGTATAACCCTTTTCCTGTAGCTGCACGGCAAAGAGTCAATAACCGCGTTAATTTGTCTTTTGTGGCTGTGCGCCACAGAATATAAAGTCGTATTAGGTTTTTGTAGCTGGGAGCAACAGACTTGATAGCCGTATGAACTTTTTTCTGTAGCTGCAAGGCAAAGAGGTAATAACCGCGTTAATTTGTCTTTTGTGGCTGTGCGCCACAGAATAGATTGTCGTATCAGGTTTTTGTAGCTGGGAGCAACAGACTTGATAGCCGTATGAACTTTTTTCTGTAGCTGCAAGGCAAAGAGGTAATAACCGCGTTAATTTGTCTTTTGTGGCTGTGCGCCACAGGATATAAAGTCGTATTAGGTTTTTGTAGCCATGAGCAACAGACTTGATAGCCGTATAAACTTTTTTCTGTAGCTGCAAGGCAAAGAGTCGATAACCGCGTTATATCGTATTTTGTGGCTGTGTGCCACAGAATAGATAGTTGTATTGGGTTTTTCTAGCTGGGAGCAACATACTTGATAGCCATATAAACTTTTTTCTGTAGCTGCACGGCAAAGAGTCAATAACCGCGTTAATTTGTCTTTTGTGGCTGTGCGCCACAGAATATAAAGTCGTGTTAGGTTTTTGTAGCTGGGAGCAACAGACTTGATAGCCGTATAAACTTTTTTTCTGTAGCTGCAAGGCAAAGAGGTAATAACCGCGTTAATTTGTCTTTTGTGGCTGTGCGCCACAGAATATAAAGTCGTATTAGGTTTTTGTAGCTGGGAGCAACAGATTTGATAGCCGTATGAAATGTTCTCTGTAACTGCAAGGCAAAGAGTCAATAACCGCGTTAATTTGTATTTTGTGGCTGTGCGCTACAGAATATAAAGTCGTATTATGTTTTTGTAGTTGGAAGCAACAGACTTGATAGCCGTATGATTTTTTTTTGTAGCTGCAAGTCAAAATGTCAATAACCGCGTTAATTCGTCTTTGTGGCTGTGCGCCACAGAATAGATTGTCGTATCAGGTTTTTGTAGCTGGGAGCAACAGACTTGATAGCCGTATGAACTTTTTTCTGTAGCTGCAAGGCAAAGAGGTAATAACCGCGTTAATTTGTCTTTTGTGGCTGTGCGCCACAGGATATAAAGTCGTATTAGGTTTTTGTAGCCATGAGCAACAGACTTGATAGCCGTATAAACTTTTTTCTGTAGCTGCAAGGCAAAGAGTCGATAACCGCGTTATATCGTATTTTGTGGCTGTGTGCCACAGAATAGATAGTTGTATTGGGTTTTTCTAGCTGGGAACAACATACTTGATAGCCATATAAACTTTTTTCTGTAGCTGCACGGCAAAGAGTTAATAACCGCATTAGTTTGTCTTTTGTGGCTGTGCGCCACAGAATATAAAGTCGTATTAGGTTTTTGTAGCTGGGAGCAACAGACTTGATAGCCGTATAAACTTTTTTTCTGTAGCTGCAAGGCAAAGAGGTAATAACCGCGTTAATTTGTCTTTTGTGGCTGTGCGCCACAGAATATAAAGTCGTATTAGGTTTTTGTAGCTGGGAGCAACAGATTTGATAGCCGTATGAAATGTTCTCTGTAACTGCAAGGCAAAGAGTCAATAACCGCGTTAATTTGTATTTTGTGGCTGTGCGCCACAGAATATAAAGTCGTATTATGTTTTTGTAGTTGGAAGCAACAGACTTGATAGCCGTATGATTTTTTTTGTAGCTGCAAGTCAAAATGTCAATAACCGCGTTAATTCGTCTTTGTGGCTGTGCGCCACAGAATAGATTGTCGTATTAGGTTTTTGTAGCTGGGAGCAACAGATTTGATAGCCGTATGAAATGTTCTCTGTAACTGCGAGGCAAAGAGTCAATAACCGCGTTAATTCGTCTTTTGTGGCTGTGCGCCACAGAATATATAGTCGTATTAGGTTTTTGTAGCTGGGAGCAACAGACTTGATAGCCGTATGAACTTTTCTCGGTAGCTGCAAGCCAACAAGTCGATAACCGCGATAATTTGTATTTTGTGGCTGTGCGCCACAGAATAGATTGTCGTATCAGGTTTTTGTAGCTGGGAGCAACAGACTTGATAGCCGTATAAACTTTTTTCTGTAGCTGCAAGGCAAAGAGTCGATAACCGCGTTATATCGTATTTTGTGGCTGTGTGCCACAGAATAGATAGTTGTATCAGGTTTTTGTAGCTGGGAGCAACAGACTTGATAGCCGTATGAACTTTTCTCTGTAGCTGCAAGCCAACAAGTCGATAACCGCAATAATTTGTATTTTGTGGCTGTGCGCCACAGAATAGATTGTCGTATTAGGTTTTTCTAGCTGGGAGCAACATACTTGATAGCCATATAAACTTTTTTCTGTAGCTGCACGGCAAAGAGTCAATAACCGCGTTAATTTGTCTTTTGTGGCTGTGCGCCACAGAATATAAAGTCGTATTAGGTTTTTGTAGCTGGGAGCAACAGACTTGATAGCCGTATAAACTTTTTTTCTGTAGCTGCAAGGCAAAGAGGTAATAACCGCGTTAATTTGTCTTTTGTGGCTGTGCGCCACAGAATATAAAGTCGTATTATGTTTTTGTAGTTGGAAGCAACAGACTTGATAGCCGTATGATTTTTTTTGTAGCTGCAAGTCAAAATGTCAATAACCGCGTTAATTCGTCTTTGTGGCTGTGCGCCACAGAATATATTGTCGTATTAGGTTTTTGTAGCTGGGAGCAACAGATTTGATAGCCGTATGAAATGTTCTCTGTAACTGCGAGGCAAAGAGTCAATAACCGCGTTAATTCGTCTTTTGTGGCTGTGCGCCACAGAATATATAGTCGTATTAGGTTTTTGTAGCTGGGAGCAACAGACTTGATAGCCGTATGAACTTTTCTCTGTAGCTGCAAGCCAACAAGTCGATAACCGCGATAATTTGTATTTTGTGGCTGTGCGCCACAGAATAGATTGTCGTATTAGGTTTTTGTAGCTGGGAGCAACAGATTTGATAGCCGTATGAACTGTTCTCTGTAGCTGCAAGGCAAAGAGTCGATAACCGCGTCAATTCGTATTTTGTGGCTGTGCGCCACAGAATAGATAGTCGTATTAGGTTTTTGTAGCTGGGAGCAACATACTTGGTAGCCGTATAACCTTTTTCCTGTAGCTGCACGGCAAAGAGTCAATAACCGCGTTAATTTGTCTTTTGTGGCTGTGCGCCACAGAATATAAAGTCGTATTAGGTTTTTGTAGCTGGGAGCAACAGACTTGATGGCCGTATGAACTGTTCTCTGTAGCTGCAAGGCAAAGAGTCGATAACCGCGTTAATTCGTATTTTGTGGCTGTGCGCCACAGAATAGATAGTCGTATCAGGTTTTTGTAGCTGGGAGCAACATACTTGATAGCCGTATAACCTTTTTCCTGTAGCTGCACGGCAAAGAGTCAATAACCGCGTTAATTTGTCTTTTGTGGCTGTGCGCCACAGAATATAAAGTCGTATTAGGTTTTTGTAGCTGGGAGCAACAGACTTGATAGCCGTATGAACTTTTTTCTGTAGCTGCAAGGCAAAGAGGTAATAACCGCGTTAATTTGTCTTTTGTGGCTGTGCGCCACAGAATAGATTGTCGTATCAGGTTTTTGTAGCTGGGAGCAACAGACTTGATAGCCGTATGAACTTTTTTCTGTAGCTGCAAGGCAAAGAGGTAATAACCGCGTTAATTTGTCTTTTGTGGCTGTGCGCCACAGGATATAAAGTCGTATTAGGTTTTTGTAGCCATGAGCAACAGACTTGATGGCCGTATAAACTTTTTTCTGTAGCTGCAAGGCAAAGAGTCGATAACCGCGTTATATCGTATTTTGTGGCTGTGTGCCACAGAATAGATAGTTGTATTGGGTTTTTCTAGCTGGGAGCAACATACTTGATAGCCATATAAACTTTTTTCTGTAGCTGCACGGCAAAGAGTCAATAACCGCGTTAATTTGTCTTTTGTGGATGTGCGCCACAGAATATAAAGTCGTATTAGGTTTTTGTAGCTGGGAGCAACAGACTTGATAGCCGTATAAACTTTTTTTCTGTAGCTGCAAGGCAAAGAGGTAATAACCGCGTTAATTTGTCTTTTGTGGCTGTGCGCCACAGAATATAAAGTCGTATTAGGTTTTTGTAGCTGGGAGCAACAGATTTGATAGCCGTATGAAATGTTCTCTGTAACTGCAAGGCAAAGAGTCAATAACCGCGTTAATTTGTATTTTGTGGCTGTGCGCCACAGAATATAAAGTCGTATTATGTTTTTGTAGTTGGAAGCAACAGACTTGATAGCCGTATGATTTTTTTTCTGTAGCTGCAAGTCAAAATGTCAATAACCGCGTTAATTCGTCTTTGTGGCTGTGCGCCACAGAATAGATTGCCGTATCAGGTTTTTGTAGCTGGGAGCAACAGACTTGATAGCCGTATAAATTTTTCTCTGTAGCTGCAAGCCAACAAGTCGATAACCGCGATATTTCGTGTTTTGTGGCTGTGCGCCACAGAATAGATTGTCGTATTAGGTTTTTGTAGCTGGGAGCAACAGATTTGATAGCCGTATGAACTGTTCTCTGTAGCTGCAAGGCAAAGAGTCGATAACCGCGTTAATTCGTATTTTGTGGCTGTGCGCCACAGAATATATAGTCGTATCAGTTTTTTGTAGCTGGGAGCAACATACTTGATAGCCGTATAACCCTTTTCCTGTAGCTGCACGGCAAAGAGTCAATAACCGCGTTAATTTGTCTTTTGTGGCTGTGCGCCACAGAATATAAAGTCGTATTAGGTTTTTGTAGCTGGGAGCAACAGACTTGATAGCCGTATGAACTTTTTTCTGTAGCTGCAAGGCAAAGAGGTAATAACCGCGTTAATTTGTCTTTTGTGGCTGTGCGCCACAGAATAGATTGTCGTATCAGGTTTTTGTAGCTGGGAGCAACAGACTTGATAGCCGTATGAACTTTTTTCTGTAGCTGCAAGGCAAAGAGGTAATAACCGCGTTAATTTGTCTTTTGTGGCTGTGCGCCACAGGATATAAAGTCGTATTAGGTTTTTGTAGCCATGAGCAACAGACTTGATAGCCGTATAAACTTTTTTCTGTAGCTGCAAGGCAAAGAGTCGATAACCGCGTTATATCGTATTTTGTGGCTGTGTGCCACAGAATAGATAGTTGTATTGGGTTTTTCTAGCTGGGAACAACATACTTGATAGCCATATAAACTTTTTTCTGTAGCTGCACGGCAAAGAGTCAATAACCGCGTTAATTTGTCTTTTGTGGCTGTGCGCCACAGAATAGATTGTCGTATCAGGTTTTTGTAGCTGGGAGCAACAGACTTGATAGCCGTATGAACTTTTTTCTGTAGCTGCAAGGCAAAGAGGTAATAACCGCGTTAATTTGTCTTTTGTGGCTGTGCTCCCACAGAATAGATTGTCGTATCAGGTTTTTGTAGCTGGGAGCAACAGACTTGATAGCCGTATGAATTTTTTTCTGTAGCTGCAAGGCAAAGAGGTAATAACCGCGTTAATTTGTCTTTTGTGGCTGTGCTCCACAGGATATAAAGTCGTATTAGGTTTTTGTAGCCATGAGCAACAGACTTGATAGCCGTATAAACTTTTTTCTGTAGCTGCAAGGCAAAGAGTCGATAACCGCGTTGTATCGTATTTTGTGGCTGTGTGCCACAGAATAGATAGTTGTATTGGGTTTTTCTAGCTGGGAGCAACATACTTGATAGCCATATGAACTTTTTTCTGTAGCTGCACGGCAAAGAGTCAATAACCGCGTTAATTTGTCTTTTGTGGCTGTGCGCCACAGAATATAAAGTCGTATTAGGTTTTTGTAGCTGGGAGCAACATACTTGATAGCCGTATAAACTTTTTTTTCTGTAGCTGCAAGGCAAAGAGGTAATAACCGCGTTAATTTGTCTTTTGTGGCTGTGCGCCACAGAATATAAAGTCGTATTCGGTTTTTGTAGCTGGGAGCAACAGATTTGATAGCCGTATGAAATGTTCTCTGTAACTGCAAGGCAAAGAGTCAATAACCGCGTTAATTTGTATTTTGTGGCTGTGCGCCACAGAATATAAAGTCGTATTATGTTTTTGTAGTTGGAAGCAACATACTTGATAGCCGTATGAACTTTTTTCTGTAGCTGCAAGGCAAAGAGGTAATAACCGCGTTAATTTGTCTTTTGTGGCTGTGCGCCACAGGATATAAAGTCGTATTAGGTTTTTGTAGCCATGAGCAACAGACTTGATAGCCGTATAAACTTTTTTCTGTAGCTGCAAGGCAAAGAGTCGATAACCGCGTTATATCGTATTTTGTGGCTGTGTGCCACAGAATAGATAGTTGTATTGGGTTTTTCTAGCTGGGAACAACATACTTGATAGCCATATAAACTTTTTTCTGTAGCTGCACGGCAAAGAGTCAATAACCGCGTTAATTTGTCTTTTGTGGCTGTGCGCCACAGAATATAAAGTCGTATTAGGTTTTTGTAGCTGGGAGCAACAGACTTGATAGCCGTATAAACTTTTTTTCTGTAGCTGCACGACAAAGAGTCAATAACCGCGTTAATTTGTCTTTTGTGGCTGTGCGCCACAGAATAGATTGTCGTATCAGGTTTTTGTAGCTGGGAGCAACAGACTTGATAGCCGTATGAACTTTTTTCTGTAGCTGCAAGGCAAAGAGGTAATAACCGCGTTAATTTGTCTTTTGTGGCTGTGCTCCACAGGATATAAAGTCGTATTAGGTTTTTGTAGCCATGAGCAACAGACTTGATAGCCGTATAAACTTTTTTCTGTAGCTGCAAGGCAAAGAGTCGATAACCGCGTTGTATCGTATTTTGTGGCTGTGTGCCACAGAATAGATAGTTGTATTGGGTTTTTCTAGCTGGGAGCAACATACTTGATAGCCATATGAACTTTTTTCTGTAGCTGCACGGCAAAGAGTCAATAACCGCGTTAATTTGTCTTTTGTGGCTGTGCGCCACAGAATATAAAGTCGTATTAGGTTTTTGTAGCTGGGAGCAACATACTTGATAGCCGTATAAACTTTTTTTTCTGTAGCTGCAAGGCAAAGAGGTAATAACCGCGTTAATTTGTCTTTTGTGGCTGTGCGCCACAGAATATAAAGTCGTATTAGGTTTTTGTAGCTGGGAGCAACAGATTTGATAGCCGTATGAAATGTTCTCTGTAACTGCAAGGCAAAGAGTCAATAACCGCGTTAATTTGTATTTTGTGGCTGTGCGCCACAGAATATAAAGTCGTATTATGTTTTTGTAGTTGGAAGCAACAGACTTGATAGCCGTATGATTTTTTTTTTGTAGCTGCAAGTCAAAATGTCAATAACCGCGTTAATTCGTCTTTGTGGCTGTGCGCCACAGAATAGATTGTCGTATCAGGTTTTTGTAGCTGGGAGCAACAGACTTGATAGCCGTATGAACTTTTTTTCTGTAGCTGCACGGCAAAGAGGTAATAACCGCGTTAATTTGTCTTTTGTGGCTGTGCGCCACAGGATATAAAGTCGTATTAGGTTTTTGTAGCCATGAGCAACAGACTTGATAGCCGTATAAACTTTTTTCTGTAGCTGCAAGGCAAAGAGTCGATAACCGCGTTATATCGTATTTTGTGGCTGTGTGCCACAGAATAGATAGTTGTATTGGGTTTTTCTAGCTGGGAACAACATACTTGATAGCCATATAAACTTTTTTCTGTAGCTGCACGGCAAAGAGTCAATAACCGCGTTAATTTGTCTTTTGTGGCTGTGCGCCACAGAATATAAAGTCGTATTAGGTTTTTTGTAGCTGGGAGCAACAGACTTGATAGCCGTATAAACTTTTTTTCTGTAGCTGCAAGGCAAAGAGGTAATAACCGCGTTAATTTGTATTTTGTGGCTGTGCGCCACAGAATATAAAGTCGTATTATGTTTTTGTAGTTGGAAGCAACAGACTTGATAGCCGTATGATTTGTTTTTGTGGCTGCAAGTCAAAATGTCAATAACCGCGTTAATTCGTCTTTGTGGCTGTGCGCCACAGAATAGATTGTCGTATTAGGTTTTTGTAGCTGGGAGCAACAGATTTGATAGCCGTATGAAATGTTCTCTGTAACTGCGAGGCAAAGAGTCAATAACCGCGTTAATTCGTCTTTTGTGGCTATGCGCCACAGAATATATAGTTGTATTATGTTTTTGTAGCTGGGAGCAACAGACTTGATAGCCGTATAAACTTTTTTTCTGTAGCTGCAAGGCAAAGAGGTAATAACCGCGTTAATTTGTCTTTTGTGGCTGTGCTCCACAGGATATAAAGTCGTATTAGGTTTTTGTAGCCATGAGCAACAGACTTGATAGCCGTATAAACTTTTTTCTGTAGCTGCAAGGCAAAGAGTCGATAACCGCGTTGTATCGTATTTTGTGGCTGTGTGCCACAGAATAGATAGTTGTATTGGGTTTTTCTAGCTGGGAGCAACATACTTGATAGCCATATGAACTTTTTTCTGTAGCTGCACGGCAAAGAGTCAATAACCGCGTTAATTTGTCTTTTGTGGCTGTGCGCCACAGAATATAAAGTCGTATTAGGTTTTTGTAGCTGGGAGCAACATACTTGATAGCCGTATAAACTTTTTTTTCTGTAGCTGCAAGGCAAAGAGGTAATAACCGCGTTAATTTGTCTTTTGTGGCTGTGCGCCACAGAATATAAAGTCGTATTCGGTTTTTGTAGCTGGGAGCAACAGATTTGATAGCCGTATGAAATGTTCTCTGTAACTGCAAGGCAAAGAGTCAATAACCGCGTTAATTTGTATTTTGTGGCTGTGCGCCACAGAATATAAAGTCGTATTATGTTTTTGTAGTTGGAAGCAACATACTTGATAGCCGTATGAACTTTTTTCTGTAGCTGCAAGGCAAAGAGGTAATAACCGCGTTAATTTGTCTTTTGTGGCTGTGCGCCACAGGATATAAAGTCGTATTAGGTTTTTGTAGCCATGAGCAACAGACTTGATAGCCGTATAAACTTTTTTCTGTAGCTGCAAGGCAAAGAGTCGATAACCGCGTTATATCGTATTTTGTGGCTGTGTGCCACAGAATAGATAGTTGTATTGGGTTTTTCTAGCTGGGAACAACATACTTGATAGCCATATAAACTTTTTTCTGTAGCTGCACGGCAAAGAGTCAATAACCGCGTTAATTTGTCTTTTGTGGCTGTGCGCCACAGAATATAAAGTCGTATTAGGTTTTTGTAGCTGGGAGCAACAGACTTGATAGCCGTATAAACTTTTTTTCTGTAGCTGCACGGCAAAGAGTCAATAACCGCGTTAATTTGTCTTTTGTGGCTGTGCGCCACAGAATAGATTGTCGTATCAGGTTTTTGTAGCTGGGAGCAACAGACTTGATAGCCGTATGAACTTTTTTCTGTAGCTGCAAGGCAAAGAGGTAATAACCGCGTTAATTTGTCTTTTGTGGCTGTGCTCCACAGGATATAAAGTCGTATTAGGTTTTTGTAGCCATGAGCAACAGACTTGATAGCCGTATAAACTTTTTTCTGTAGCTGCAAGGCAAAGAGTCGATAACCGCGTTGTATCGTATTTTGTGGCTGTGTGCCACAGAATAGATAGTTGTATTGGGTTTTTCTAGCTGGGAGCAACATACTTGATAGCCATATGAACTTTTTTCTGTAGCTGCACGGCAAAGAGTCAATAACCGCGTTAATTTGTCTTTTGTGGCTGTGCGCCACAGAATATAAAGTCGTATTAGGTTTTTGTAGCTGGGAGCAACATACTTGATAGCCGTATAAACTTTTTTTCTGTAGCTGCAAGGCAAAGAGGTAATAACCGCGTTAATTTGTCTTTTGTGGCTGTGCGCCACAGAATATAAAGTCGTATTAGGTTTTTGTAGCTGGGAGCAACAGATTTGATAGCCGTATGAAATGTTCTCTGTAACTGCAAGGCAAAGAGTCAATAACCGCGTTAATTTGTATTTTGTGGCTGTGCGCCACAGAATATAAAGTCGTATTATGTTTTTGTAGTTGGAAGCAACAGACTTGATAGCCGTATGATTTTTTTTTTGTAGCTGCAAGTCAAAATGTCAATAACCGCGTTAATTCGTCTTTGTGGCTGTGCGCCACAGAATAGATTGTCGTATCAGGTTTTTGTAGCTGGGAGCAACAGACTTGATAGCCGTATGAACTTTTTTCTGTAGCTGCACGGCAAAGAGGTAATAACCGCGTTAATTTGTCTTTTGTGGCTGTGCGCCACAGGATATAAAGTCGTATTAGGTTTTTGTAGCCATGAGCAACAGACTTGATAGCCGTATAAACTTTTTTCTGTAGCTGCAAGGCAAAGAGTCGATAACCGCGTTATATCGTATTTTGTGGCTGTGTGCCACAGAATAGATAGTTGTATTGGGTTTTTCTAGCTGGGAACAACATACTTGATAGCCATATAAACTTTTTTCTGTAGCTGCACGGCAAAGAGTCAATAACCGCGTTAATTTGTCTTTTGTGGCTGTGCGCCACAGAATATAAAGTCGTATTAGGTTTTTTGTAGCTGGGAGCAACAGACTTGATAGCCGTATAAACTTTTTTTCTGTAGCTGCAAGGCAAAGAGGTAATAACCGCGTTAATTTGTATTTTGTGGCTGTGCGCCACAGAATATAAAGTCGTATTATGTTTTTGTAGTTGGAAGCAACAGACTTGATAGCCGTATGATTTGTTTTTGTGGCTGCAAGTCAAAATGTCAATAACCGCGTTAATTCGTCTTTGTGGCTGTGCGCCACAGAATAGATTGTCGTATTAGGTTTTTGTAGCTGGGAGCAACAGATTTGATAGCCGTATGAAATGTTCTCTGTAACTGCGAGGCAAAGAGTCAATAACCGCGTTAATTCGTCTTTTGTGGCTATGCGCCACAGAATATATAGTTGTATTATGTTTTTGTAGCTGGGAGCAACAGACTTGATAGCCGTATGAACTTTTCTCGGTAGCTGCAAGCCAACAAGTCGATAACCGCGATAATTTGTATTTTGTGGCTGTGCGCCACAGAATAGATTGTCGTATTAGGTTTTTGTAGCTGGGAGCAACAGATTTGATAGCCGTATGAACTTTTTTCTGTAGCTGCAAGGCAAAGAGGTAATAACCGCGTTAATTTGTCTTTTGTGGCTGTGCGCCACAGGATGTAAAGTCGTATTAGGTTTTTGTAGCCATGAGCAACAGACTTGATAGCCGTATAAACTTTTTTCTGTAGCTGCAAGGCAAAGAGTCGATAACCGCGTTATATCGTATTTTGTGGCTGTGTGCCACAGACCAGATAGTTGTATTGGGTTTTTCTAGCTGGGAACAACATACTTGATAGCCATATAAACTTTTTTCTGTAGCTGCACGGCAAAAAGTCAATAACCGCGTTAATTTGTCTTTTGTAGCTGTGCGCCACAGAATATAACGTCGTATTAGGTTTTTGTAGCTGGGAGCAACAGACTTGATAGCCGTATAAACTTGTTTTCTGTAGCTGCAAGGCAAAGAGGTAATAACCGCGTTAATTTGTCTTTTGTGGCTGTGCGCCACAGAATATAAAGTCGTATTAGGTTTTTGTAGCTGGGAGCAACAGACTTGATAGCCGTATGAACTTTTTTCTGTAGCTGCAAGGCAAAGAGTCGATAACCGCGTTATATCGTATTTTGTGGCTGTGTGCCACAGAATAGATAGTTGTATTGGGTTTTTCTAGCTGGGAGCAACATACTTGATAGCCATATAAACTTTTTTCTGTAGCTGCACGGCAAAGAGTCAATAACCGCGTTAATTTGTCTTTTGTGGCTGTGCGCCACAGAATAGATTGTCGTATCAGGTTTTTGTAGCTGGGAGCAACAGACTTGATAGCCGTATGAACTTTTTTCTGTAGCTGCAAGGCAAAGAGGTAATAACCGCGTTAATTTGTCTTTTGTGGCTGTGCTCCACAGGATATAAAGTCGTATTAGGTTTTTGTAGCCATGAGCAACAGACTTGATAGCCGTATAAACTTTTTTCTGTAGCTGCAAGGCAAAGAGTCGATAACCGCGTTGTATCGTATTTTGTGGCTGTGTGCCACAGAATAGATAGTTGTATTGGGTTTTTCTAGCTGGGAGCAACATCCTTGATAGCCATATAAACTTTTTTCTGTAGCTGCACGGCAAAGAGTCAATAACCGCGTTAATTTGTCTTTTGTGGCTGTGCGCCACAGAATATAAAGTCGTATTAGGTTTTTATAGCTGGGAGCAACAAACTTGATAGCCGTATAAACTTTTTTTCTGTAGCTGCAAGGCAAAGAGGTAATAACCGCGTTAATTTGTCTTTTGTGGCTGTGCGCCACAGAATATAAAGTCGTATTAGGTTTTTGTAGCTGGGAGCAACAGATTTGATAGCCGTATGAAATGTTCTCTGTAACTGCAAGGCAAAGAGTCAATAACCGCGTTAATTTGTATTTTGTGGCTGTGCGCCACAGAATATAAAGTCGTATTATGTTTTTGTAGTTGGAAGCAACAGACTTGATAGCCGTATGATTTTTTTTTTGTAGCTGCAAGTCAAAATGTCAATAACCGCGTTAATTCGTCTTTGTGGCTGTGCGCCACAGAATAGATTGTCGTATCAGGTTTTTGTAGCTGGGAGCAACAGACTTGATAGCCGTATGAACTTTTTTGTGTAGCTGCAAGGCAAAGAGGTAATAACCGCGTTAATTTGTCTTTTGTGGCTGTGCGCCACAGGATATAAAGTCGTATTAGGTTTTTGTAGCCATGAGCAACAGACTTGATAGCCGTATAAACTTTTTTCTGTAGCTGCAAGGCAAAGAGTCGATAACCGCGTTATATCGTATTTTGTGGCTGTGTGCCACAGAATAGATAGTTGTTTGGGTTTTTCTAGCTGGGAACAACATACTTGATAGCCATATAAACTTTTTTCTGTAGCTGCACGGCAAAGAGTCAATAACCGCGTTAATTTGTCTTTTGTGGCTGTGCGCCACAGAATATAAAGTCGTATTAGGTTTTTGTAGCTGGGAGCAACAGACTTGATAGCCGTATAAACTTTTTTTCTGTAGCTGCAAGGCAAAGAGGTAATAACCGCGTTAATTTGTCTTTTGTGGCTGTGCGCCACAGAATATAAAGTCGTATTAGGTTTTTGTAGCTGGGAGCAACAGATTTGATAGCCGTATGAAATGTTCTCTGTAACTGCAAGGCAAAGAGTCAATAACCGCGTTAATTTGTATTTTGTGGCTGTGCGCCACAGAATATAAAGTCGTATTATGTTTTTGTAGTTGGAAGCAACAGACTTGATAGCCGTATGATTTGTTTTTGTGGCTGCAAGTCAAAATGTCAATAACCGCGTTAATTCGTCTTTGTGGCTGTGCGCCACAGAATAGCTGGGAGCAACAGACTTGATAGCCGTATAAACTTTTTTCTGTAGCTGCAAGGCAAAAAGGTAATAACCGCTTTAATTTGTCTTTTGTGGCTGTGCGCCACAGAATATAAAGTCGTATTAGGTTTTTGTAGCTGGGAGCAACAGATTTGATAGCCGTATGAAATGTTCTCTGTAACTGCGAGGCAAAGAGTCAATAACCGCGTTAATTCGTCTTTTGTGGCTGTGCGCCACAGAATATATAGTCGTATTAGGTTTTTGTAGCTGGAAGCAACAGACTTGATAGCCGTATGAACTTTTCTCTGTAGCTGCAAGCCAACAAGTCGATAACCACGATAATTTGTTTTTGTGGCTGTGCGCCACAGAATAGATTGTCGTATTAGGTTTTTGTAGCTGGGAGCAACAGATTTGATAGCCGTATGAAATTTTCTCTGTAGCTGCAAGGCAAAGAGTCGATAACCGCGTCAATTCGTATTTTGTGGCTGTGCGCCACAGAATAGATAGTCGTATTAGGTTTTTGTAGCTGGGAGCAACATACTTGATAGCCGTATAACCTTTTTCCTGTAGCTGCACGGCAAAGAGTCAATAACCGCGTTAATTTGTCTTTTGTGGCTGTGCGCCACAGAATATAAAGTCGTATTAGGTTTTCGTAGCTGGGAGCAACAGACTTGATAGCCGTATGAACTTTTTTCTGTAGCTGCAAGGCAAAGAGGTAATAACCGCGTTAATTTGTCTTTTGTGGCTGTGCGCCACAGAATAGATTGTCGTATCAGGTTTTTGTAGCTGGGAGCAACAGACTTGATAGCCGTATGAACTTTTCTCTGTAGCTGCAAGCCAACAAGTCGATAACCGCGATATTTTGTGTTTTGTGGCTGTGCGCCACAGAATATAAAGTCGTATTAGGTTTTCGTAGCTGGGAGCAACAGACTTGATAGCCGTATGATTTTTTTTCTGTAGCTGCAAGGCAAAGAGTCAATAACCGCGTTAATTTGTCTTTTGTGGCTGTGCGCCACAGAATATAAAGTCGTATTAGGTTTTCGTAGCTGGGAGCAACAGACTTGATAGCCGTATGTTTTTTTTTCTGTAGCTGCAAGGCAAAGAGTCAATAACCGCGTTAATTTGTCTTTTGTGGCTGTTCGCCACAGAATAGATTGTCGTATCAGGTTTTTGTAGCTGGGAGCAACAGACTTGATAGCCGTATGAACTTTTCTCTGTAGCTGCAAGCCAACAAGTCGATAACCGCGATATTTCGTGTTTTGTGGCTGTGCGCCACAGAATATAAAGTCGTATTAGGTTTTCGTAGCTGGGAGCAACAGACTTGATAGCCGTATGATTTTTTTTTCTGTAGCTGCAAGGCAAAGAGTCAATAACCGCGTTAATTTGTCTTTTGTGGCTGTGCGCCACAGAATAGATTGTCGTATTAGGTTTTTGTAGCTGGGAGCAACAGATTTGATAGCCGTATGAAATATTCTCTGTAACTACGAGGCAAAGAGTCAATAACCGCGTTAATTCGTATTTTGTGGCTGTGCGCCACAGAATATATAGTCGTATTAGGTTTTTGTAGCTGGGAGCAACATACTTGATAGCCGTATGAACTGTTCTCTGTAGCTGCAAGGCAAAGAGTCGATAACCGCGTTAATTCGTATTTTGTGGCTGTGCGCCACAGAATAGATAGTCGTATTAGGTTTTTTTAGCTGGGAGCAACATACTTGATAGCCGTATAACCTTTTTCCTGTAGCTGCACGGCAAAGAGTCAATAACCGCGTAAATTTGTCTTTTGTGGCTGTGCGCCACAGAATATAAAGTCGTATTAGGTTTTCGTAGCTGGGAGCAACAGACTTGATAGCCGTATGAATTTTTTTCTGTAGCCGCAAGGCAAAGAGGTAATAACCGCGTTAATTTGTCTTTTGTGGCTGTGCGCCACAGAATAGATTGTCGTATCAGGTTTTTGTAGCTGGGAGCAACAGACTTGATAGCCGTATGAACTTTTCTCTGTAGCTGCAAGCCAACAAGTCGATAACCGCGATAATTCGTATTTTGTGGCTGTGCGCCACAGAATAGATTGTCGTATTAGGTTTTTGTAGCTGGGAGCAACAGATTTGATAGCCGTATGAACTGTTCTTTGTAGCTGCAAGGCAAAGAGTCGATAACCGCGTTAATTCGTATTTTGTGGCTGTGCGCCACAGAATAGATAGTCGTATTAGGTTTTTGTAGCTGGGAGCAACATATTTGATAGCCGTATAACCTTTTTCCTGTAGCTGCACGGCAAAGAGTCAATAACCGCGTTAATTTGTCTTTGTGGCTGTGCGCCACAGAATAGATTGTCGTATTAGGTTTTTGTAGCTGGGAGCAACAGATTTGATAGCCGTATGAAATGTTCTCTGTAACTGCGAGGCAAAGAGTCAATAACCGCGTTAATTCGTCTTTTGTGGCTGTGCGCCACAGAATATATAGTCGTATTAGGTTTTTGTAGCTGGGAGCAACAGACTTGATAGCCGTATGAACTTTTCTCTGTAGCTGCAAGCCAACAAGTCGATAACCGCGATAATTTGTTTTTGTGGCTGTGCGCCACAGAATAGATTGTCGTATTAGGTTTTTGTAGCTGGGAGCAACAGATTTGATAGCCGTATGAAATATTTTCTGTAGCTGCAAGGCAAAGAGTCGATAACCGCGTCAATTCGTATTTTGTGGCTGTGCGCCACAGAATAGATAGTCGTATTAGGTTTTTGTAGCTGGGAGCAACATACTTGATAGCCGTATAACCTTTTTCCTGTAGCTGCACGGCAAAGAGTCAATAACCGCGTTAATTTGTCTTTTGTGGCTGTGCGCCACAGAATATAAAGTCATATTAGGTTTTCGTAGCTGGGAGCAACAGACTTGATAGCCGTATGAACTTTTTTCTGTAGCTGCAAGGCAAAGAGGTAATAACCGCGGTAATTTGTCTTTTGTGGCTGTGCGCCACAGAATAGATTGTCGTATCAGGTTTTTGTAGCTGGGAGCAACAGACTTGATAGCCGTATGAACTTTTCTCTGTAGCTGCAAGCCAACAAGTCGATAACCGCGATATTTTGTGTTTTGTGGCTGTGCGCCACAGAATATAAAGTCGTATTAGGTTTTCGTAGCTGGGAGCAACAGACTTGATAGCCGTATGATTTTTTTTCTGTAGCTGCAAGGCAAAGAGTCAATAACCGCGTTAATTTGTCTTTTGTGGCTGTGCGCCACAGAATATAAAGTCGTATTAGGTTTTCGTAGCTGGGAGCAACAGACTTGATAGCCGTATAATTTTTTTTCTGTAGCTGCAAGGCAAAGAGTCAATAACCGCGTTAATTTGTCTTTTGTGGCTGTGCGCCACAGAATAGATTGTCGTATCAGGTTTTTGTAGCTGGGAGCAACAGACTTGATAGCCGTATGAACTTTTCTCTGTAGCTGCAAGCCAACAAGTCGATAACCGCGATATTTCGTGTTTTGTGGCTGTGCGCCACAGAATATAAAGTCGTATTAGGTTTTCGTAGCTGGGAGCAACAGACTTGATAGCCGTATGATTTTTTTTCTGTAGCTGCAAGGCAAAGAGTCAGTAACCGCGTTAATTTGTCTTTTGTGGCTGTGCGCCACAGAATAGATTGTCGTATTAGGTTTTTGTAGCTGGGAGCAACAGATTTGATAGCCGTATGAAATATTCTCTGTAACTGCGAGGCAAAGAGTCAATAACCGCGTGAATTCGTCTTTTGAGGCTGTGCGCCACAGAATATATAGTCGTATTAGGTTTTTGTAGCTGGGAGCAACAGACTTGAGAGCCGTATGAACTGTTCTCTGTAGCTGCAAGGCAAAGAGTCGATAACCGCGTTAATTTGTATTTTGTGGCTGTGCGCCACAGAATAGATAGTCGTATTAGGTTTTTTTAGCTGGGAGCAACATACTTGATAGCCGTATAACCTTTTTTCTGTAGCTGCACGGCAAAGAGTCAATAACCGCGTAAATTTGTCTTTTGTGGCTGTGCGCCACAGAATATAAAGTCGTATTAGGTTTTCGTAGCTGGGAGCAACAGACTTGATAGCCGTATGAATTTTTTTCTGTAGCCGCAAGGCAAAGAGGTAATAACCGCGTTAATTTGTCTTTTGTGGCTGTGCGCCACAGAATAGATTGTCGTATCAGGTTTTTATAGCTGGGAGCAACAGACTTGATAGCCGTATGAACTTTTCTCTGTAGCTGCAAGCCAACAAGTCGATAACCGCGATAATTCGTATTTTGTGGCTGTGCGCCACAGAATAGATTGTCGTATTAGGTTTTTGTAGCTGGGAGCAACAGATTTGATAGCCGTATGAACTGTTCTTTGTAGCTGCAAGGCAAAGAGTCGATAACCGCGTTAATTCGTATTTTGTGGCTGTGCGCCACAGAATAGATAGTCGTATTAGGTTTTTATAGCTGGGAGCAACATATTTGATAGCCGTATAACCTTTTTCCTGTAGCTGCACGGCAAAGAGTCAATAACCGCGTTAATTTGTCTTTTGTGGCTGTGCGCCACAGAATATAAAGTCGTATTAGGTTTTTGTAGCTGGGAGCAACAGACTTGATAGCCGTATAAACTTTTTTTCTGTAGCTGCAAGGCAAAGAGGTAATAACCGCGTTAATTTGTCTTTTGTGGCTGTGCGCCACAGAATAGATTGTCGTATCAGGTTTTTGTAGCTGGGAGCAACAGACTTGATAGCCGTATGAACTTTTCTCTGTAGCTGCAAGCCAACAAGTCGATAACCGCGATAATTCGTATTTTGTGGCTGTGCGCCACAGAATAGATTGTCGTATTAGGTTTTTGTAGCTGGGAGCAACAGATTTGATAGCCGTATGAACTGTTCTTTGTAGCTGCAAGGCAAAGAGTCGATAACCGCGTTAATTCGTATTTTGTGGCTGTGCGCCACAGAATAGATAGTCGTATTAGGTTTTTGTAGCTGGGAGCAACATATTTGATAGCCGTATAACCTTTTTCCTGTAGCTGCACGGCAAAGAGTCAATAACCGCGTTAATTTGTCTTTTGTGGCTGTGCGCCACAGAATATAAAGTCGTATTAGGTTTTTGTAGCTGGGAGCAACAGACTTGATAGCCGTATGAACTTTTTTCTGTAGCTGCAAGGCAAAGAGGTAATAACCGCGTTAATTTGTCTTTTGTGGCTGTGCGCCACAGAATAGATTGTCGTATCAGGTTTTTGTAGCTGGGAGCAACAGACTTGATAGCCGTATGAACTTTTTTCTGTAGCTGCAAGACAAAGAGGTAATAACCGCGTTAATTTGTCTTTTGTGGCTGTGCGCCATAGGATATAAAGTCGTATTAGGTTTTTGTAGCCATGAGCAACAGACTTGATAGCCGTATAAACTTTTTTCTGTAGCTGCAAGGCAAAGAGTCGATAACCGCGTTATATCGTGTTTTGTGGCTGTGTGCCACAGAATAGATAGTTGTATTGGGTTTTTCTAGCTGGGAGCAACATACTTGATAGCCATATAAACTTTTTCTGTAGCTGCACGGCAAAGAGTCAATAACCGCGTTAATTTGTCTTTTGTGGCTGTGCGCCACAGAATATAAAGTCGTATTAGGTTTTTGTAGCTGGGAGCAACAGACTTGATAGCCGTATAAACTTTTTTTCTGTAGCTGCAAGGCAAAGAGGTAATAACCGCGTTAATTTGTCTTTTGTGGCTGTGCGCCACAGAATATAAAGTCGTATTAGGTTTTTGTAGCTGGGAGCAACAGATTTGATAGCCGTATGAAATGTTCTCCGTAACTGCAAGGCAAAGAGTCAATAACCGCGTTAATTTGTATTTTGTGGCTGTGCGCCACAGAATATAAAGTCGTATTATGTTTTTGTAGTTGGAAGCAACAGACTTGATAGCCGTATGATTTTTTTTTGTAGCTGCAAGTCAAAATGTCAATAACCGCGTTAATTCGTCTTTGTGGCTGTGCGCCACAGAATAGATTGTCGTATTAGGTTTTTGTAGCTGGGAGCAACAGATTTGATAGCCGTATGAAATGTTCTCTGTAGCTGCAAGCCAACAAGTCGATAACCGCGATAATTTGTTTTTGTGGCTGTGCGCCACAGAATAGATTGTCGTATCAGGTTTTTGTAGCTGGGAGCAACAGACTTGATAGCCGTATGAACTTTTCTCTGTAGCTGCAAGCCAACAAGTCGATAACCGCGATATTTCGTGTTTTGTGGCTGTGCGCCACAGAATATAAAGTCGTATTAGGTTTTCGTAGCTGGGAGCAACATACTTGATAGCCGTATGATTTTTTTTCTGTAGCTGCAAGGCAAAGAGTCAGTAACCGCGTTAATTTGTCTTTTGTGGCTGTGCGCCACAGAATAGATTGTCGTATTAGGTTTTTGTAGCTGGGAGCAACAGATTTGATAGCCGTATGAAATATTCTCTGTAACTGCGAGGCAAAGAGTCAATAACCGCGTTAATTCGTCTTTTGTGGCTGTGCGCCACAGAATATATAGTCGTATTAGGTTTTTGTAGCTGGGAGCAACAGACTTGAGAGCCGTATGAACTGTTCTCTGTAGCTGCAAGGCAAAGAGTCGATAACCGCGTTAATTCGTATTTTGTGGCTGTGCGCCACAGAATAGATAGTCGTATTAGGTTTTTTTAGCTGGGAGCAACATACTTGATAGCCGTATAACCTTTTTTCTGTAGCTGCACGGCAAAGAGTCAATAACCGCGTAAATTTGTCTTTTGTGGCTGTGCGCCACAGAATATAAAGTCGTATTAGGTTTTCGTAGCTGGGAGCAACAGACTTGATAGCCGTATGAATTTTTTTCTGTAGCCGCAAGGCAAAGAGGTAATAACCGCGTTAATTTGTCTTTTGTGGCTGTGCGCCACAGAATAGATTGTCGTATCAGGTTTTTGTAGCTGGGAGCAACAGACTTGATAGCCGTATGAACTTTTCTCTGTAGCTGCAAGCCAACAAGTCGATAACCGCGATAATTCGTATTTTGTGGCTGTGCGCCACAGAATAGATTGTCGTATTAGGTTTTTGTAGCTGGGAGCAACAGATTTGATAGCCGTATGAACTGTTCTTTGTAGCTGCAAGGCAAAGAGTCGATAACCGCGTTAATTCGTATTTTGTGGCTGTGCGCCACAGAATAGATAGTCGTATTAGGTTTTTGTAGCTGGGAGCAACATATTTGATAGCCGTATAACCTTTTTCCTGTAGCTGCACGGCAAAGAGTCAATAACCGCGTTAATTTGTCTTTTGTGGCTGTGCGCCACAGAATATAAAGTCGTATTAGGTTTTTGTAGCTGGGAGCAACAGACTTGATAGCCGTATGAACTTTTTTCTGTACCTGCAAGGCAAAGAGGTAATAACCGCGTTAATTTGTCTTTTGTGGCTGTGCGCCACAGAATAGATTGTCGTATCAGGTTTTTGTAGCTGGGAGCAACAGACTTGATAGCCGTATGAACTTTTTTCTGTAGCTGCAAGGCAAAGAGGTAATAACCGCGTTAATTTGTCATTTGTGGCTGTGCGCCATAGGATATAAAGTCGTATTAGGTTTTTGTAGCCATGAGCAACAGACTTGATAGCCGTATAAACTTTTTTCTGTAGCTGCAAGGCAAAGAGTCGATAACCGCGTTATATCGTATTTTGTGGCTGTGTGCCACAGAATAGATAGTTGTATTGGGTTTTTCTAGCTGGGAGCAACATACTTGATAGCCATATAAACTTTTTTCTGTAGCTGCACGGCAAAGAGTCAATAACCGCGTTAATTTGTATTTTGTGGCTGTGCGCCACAGAATATAAAGTCGTATTAGGTTTTTGTAGCTGGGAGCAACAGACTTGATAGCCGTATAAACTTTTTTTCTGTAGCTGCAAGGCAAAGAGGTAATAACCGCGTTAATTTGTCTTTTGTGGCTGTGCGCCACAGAATAGATTGTCGTATCAGGTTTTTGTAGCTGGGAGCAACAGACTTGATAACCGTATGAACTTTTCTCTGTAGCTGCAAGCCAACAAGTCGATAACCGCGATAATTCGTATTTTGTGGCTGTGCGCCACAGAATAGATTGTCGTATTAGGTTTTTGTAGCTGGGAGCAACAGATTTGATAGCCGTATGAACTGTTCTTTGTAGCTGCAAGGCAAAGAGTCGATAACCGCGTTAATTCGTATTTTGTGGCTGTGCGCCACAGAATAGATAGTCTTATTAGGTTTTTGTAGCTGGGAGCAACATATTTGATAGCCGTATAACCTTTTTCCTGTAGCTGCACGGCAAAGAGTCAATAACCGCGTTAATTTGTCTTTTGTGGCTGTGCGCCACAGAATATAAAGTCGTATTAGGTTTTTGTAGCTGGGAGCAACAGACTTGATAGCCGTATGAACTTTTTTCTGTAGCTGCAAGGCAAAGAGGTAATAACCGCGTTAATTTGTCTTTTGTGGCTGTGCGCCACAGAATAGATTGTCGTATCAGGTTTTTGTAGCTGGGAGCAACAGACTTGATAGCCGTATGAACTTTTTTCTGTAGCTGCAAGACAAAGAGGTAATAACCGCGTTAATTTGTCTTTTGTGGCTGTGCGCCATAGGATATAAAGTCGTATTAGGTTTTTGTAGCCATGAGCAACAGACTTGATAGCCGTATAAACTTTTTTCTGTAGCTGCAAGGCAAAGAGTCGATAACCGCGTTATATCGTGTTTTGTGGCTGTGTGCCACAGAATAGATAGTTGTATTGGGTTTTTCTAGCTGGGAGCAACATACTTGATAGCCATATAAACTTTTTCTGTAGCTGCACGGCAAAGAGTCAATAACCGCGTTAATTTGTCTTTTGTGGCTGTGCGCCACAGAATATAAAGTCGTATTAGGTTTTTGTAGCTGGGAGCAACAGACTTGATAGCCGTATAAACTTTTTTTCTGTAGCTGCAAGGCAAAGAGGTAATAACCGCGTTAATTTGTCTTTTGTGGCTGTGCGCCACAGAATATAAAGTCGTATTAGGTTTTTGTAGCTGGGAGCAACAGATTTGATAGCCGTATGAAATGTTCTCCGTAACTGCAAGGCAAAGAGTCAATAACCGCGTTAATTTGTATTTTGTGGCTGTGCGCCACAGAATATAAAGTCGTATTATGTTTTTGTAGTTGGAAGCAACAGACTTGATAGCCGTATGATTTTTTTTTGTAGCTGCAAGTCAAAATGTCAATAACCGCGTTAATTCGTCTTTGTGGCTGTGCGCCACAGAATAGATTGTCGTATTAGGTTTTTGTAGCTGGGAGCAACAGATTTGATAGCCGTATGAAATGTTCTCTGTAACTGCGAGGCAAAGAGTCAATAACCGCGTTAATTCGTCTTTTGTGGCTGTGCGCCACAGAATATATAGTCGTATTAGGTTTTTGTAGCTGGGAGCAACAGACTTGATAGCCGTATGAACTTTTCTCTGTAGCTGCAAGCCAACAAGTCGATAACCGCGATAATTTGTATTTTGTGGCTGTGCGCCACAGAATAGATTGTCGTATTAGGTTTTTGTAGCTGGGAGCAACAGATTTGATAGCCGTATGAACTGTTCTCTGTAGCTGCAAGGCAAAGAATCGATAACCGCGTCAATTCGTATTTTGTGGCTGTGCGCCACAGAATAGATAGTCGTATTAGGTTTTTGTAGCTGGGAGCAACATACTTGGTAGCCGTATAACCTTTTTCCTGTAGCTGCACGGCAAAGAGTCAATAACCGCGTTAATTTGTCTTTTGTGGCTGTGCGCCACAGAATAGATTGTCGTATTAGGTTTTTGTAGCTGGGAGCAACAGATTTGATAGCCGTATGAAATATTCTCTGTAACTGCGAGGCAAAGAGTCAATAACCGCGTTAATTCGTCTTTTGTGGCTGTGCGCCACAGAATATATAGTCGTATTAGGTTTTTGTAGCTGGGAGCAACAGACTTGATAGCCGTATGAACTGTTCTCTGTAGCTGCAAGGCAAAGAGTCGATAACCGCGTTAATTCGTATTTTGTGGCTGTGCGCCACAGAATAGATAGTCGTATTAGGTTTTTTTAGCTGGGAGCAACATACTTGATAGCCGTATAACCTTTTTCCTGTAGCTGCACGGCAAAGAGTCAATAACCGCGTTAATTTGTCTTTTGTGGCTGTGCGCCACAGAATATAGAGTCGTATTAGGTTTTCGTAGCTGGGAGCAACAGACTTGATAGCCGTATGAATTTTTTTCTGTAGCTGCAAGGCAAAGAGGTAATAACCGCGTTAATTTGTCTTTTGTGGCTGTGCGCCACAGAATAGATTGTCGTATCAGGTTTTTGTAGCTGGGAGCAACAGACTTGATAGCCGTATGAACTTTTCTCTGTAGCTGCAAGCCAACAAGTCGATAACCGCGATAATTCGTATTTTGTGGCTGTGCGCCACAGAATAGATTGTCGTATTAGGTTTTTGTAGCTGGGAGCAACAGATTTGATAGCCGTATGAACTGTTCTCTGTAGCTGCAAGGCAAAGAGTCGATAACCGCGTTAATTCGTATTTTGTGGCTGTGCGCCACAGAATAGATAGTCGTATTAGGTTTTTGTAGCTGGGAGCAACATATTTGATAGCCGTATAACCTTTTTCGTGTAGCTGCACGGCAAAGAGTCAATAACCGCGTTAATTTGTCTTTTGTGGCTGTGCGCCACAGAATATAAAGTCGTAGTAGGTTTTTGTAGCTGGGAGCAACAGACTTGATAGCCGTATGAACTTTTTTCTGTAGCTGCAAGGCAAAGAGGTAATAACCGCGTTAATTGGTCTTTTGTGGCTGTGCGCCACAGAATAGATTGTCGTATCAGGTTTTTGTAGCTGGGAGCAACAGACTTGATAGCCGTATGAACTTTTTTCTGTAGCTGCAAGGCAAAGAGGTAATAACCGCGTTAATTTGTCTTTTGTGGCTGTGCGCCATAGGATATAAAGTCGTATTAGGTTTTTGTAGCCATGAGCAACAGACTTGATAGCCGTATAAACTTTTTTCTGTAGCTGCAAGGCAAAGAGTCGATAACCGCGTTATATCGTATTTTGTGGCTGTGTGCCACAGAATAGATAGTTGTATTGGGTTTTTCTAGCTGGGAGCAACATACTTGATAGCCATATAAACTTTTTTCTGTAGCTGCACGGCAAAGAGTCAATAACCGCGTTAATTTGTCTTTTGTGGCTGTGCGCCACAGAATATAAAGTCGTATTAGGTTTTTGTAGCTGGGAGCAACAGACTTGATAGCCGTATAAACTTTTTTTCTGTAGCTGCAAGGCAAAGAGATAATAACCGCGTTAATTTGTCTTTTGTGGCTGTGCGCCACAGAATATAAAGTCGTATTAGGTTTTTGTAGCTGGGAGCAACAGACTTGATGGCCGTATGAACTTTTTTCTGTAGCTGCAAGGCAAAGAAGTAATAACCGCGTTAATTTGTCTTTTGTGGCTGTGCGCCACAGAATATATTGTCGTATCAGGTTTTTGTAGCTGGGAGCAACAGACTTGATAGCCGTATGAACTTTTTTCTGTAGCTGCAAGGCAAAGAGGTAATAACCGCGTTAATTTGTCTTTTGTGGCTGTGCGCCACAGGATATAAAGTCGTATTAGGTTTTTGTAGCCATGAGCAACAGACTTGATAGCCGTATAAACTTTTTTTCTGTAGCTGCAAGGCAAAGAGGTAATAACCGCGTTAATTTGTCTTTTGTGGCTGTGCGCCACAGAATATAAAGTCGTATTAGGTTTTTGTAGCTGGGAGCAACAGATTTGATAGCCGTATGAAATGTTCTCTGTAACTGCAAGGCAAAGAGTCAATAACCGCGTTAATTTGTATTTTGTGGCTGTGCGCCACAGAATAGAAAGTCGTATTATGTTTTTGTAGTTGGAAGCAACAGACTTGATAGCCGTATGATTTTTTTTTGTAGCTGCAAGTCAAAATGTCAATAACCGCGTTAATTCGTCTTTGTGGCTGTGCGCCACAGAATAGATTGTCGTATTAGGTTTTTGTAGCTGGGAGCAACAGATTTGATAGCCGTATGAAATGTTCTCTGTAACTGCGAGGCAAAGAGTCAATAACCGCGTTAATTTGTCTTTTGTGGCTGTGCGCCACAGAATATAAAGTCGTATTAGGTTTTTGTAGCTGGGAGCAACAGACTTGATAGCCGTATGAACTTTTCTCTATAGCTGCAAGCCAACAAGTCGATAACCGCGATATTTCGTGTTTTGTGGCTGTGCGCCCCAGAATAGATTGTCGTATTAGGTTTTTGTAGCTGGGAGCGACAGATTTGATAGCCGTATGAACTGTTCTCTGTAGCTGCAAGGCAAAGAGTCGATAACCGCGTTAATTCGTATTTTGTGGCTGTGCGCCACAGAATAGATAGTCGTATCAGGTTTTTGTAGCTGGGAGCAACATACTTGATAGCCGTATAACCTTTTTCCTGTAACTGCACGGCAAAGAGTCAATAACCGCGTTAATTTGTCTTTTGTGGCTGTGCGCCACAGAATATAAAGTCGTATTAGGTTTTTGTAGCTGGGAGCAACAGACTTGATAGCCGTATGAACTTTTTTCTGTAGCTGCAAGGCAAAGAGGTAATAACCGCGTTAATTTGTCTTTTGTGGCTGTGCGCCACAGGATATAAAGTCGTATTAGGTTTTGTAGCCATGAGCAACCGACTTGATAGCCGTATAAACTTTTTTTCTGTAGCTGCAAGGCAAAGAGGTAATAACCGCGTTAATTTGTCTTTTGTGGCTGTGCGCCACAGAATATAAAGTCGTATTAGGTTTTTGTAGCTGGGAGCAACAGATTTGATAGCCGTATGAAATGTTCTCTGTAACTGCAAGGCAAAGAGTCAATAACCGCGTTAATTTGTATTTTGTGGCTGTGCGCCACAGAATATAAAGTCGTATTATGTTTTTGTAGTTGGAAGCAACAGACTTGATAGCCGTATGATTTTTTTTTGTAGCTGCAAGTCAAAATGTCAATAACCGCGTTAATTCGTCTTTGTGGCTGTGCGCCACAGAATAGATTGTCGTATTAGGTTTTTGTAGCTGGGAGCAACAGATTTGATAGCCGTATGAAATGTTCTCTGTAACTGCGAGGCAAAGAGTCAATAACCGCGTTAATTCGTCTTTTGTGGCTGTGCGCCACAGAATATATAGTCGTATTAGGTTTTTGTAGCTGGGAGCAACAGACTTGATAGCCGTATGAACTTTTCTCTGTAGCTGCAAGCCAACAAGTCGATAACCGCGATAATTTGTATTTTGTGGCTGTGCGCCACAGAATAGATTGTCGTATTAGGTTTTTGTAGCTGGGAGCAACAGATTTGATAGCCGTATGAACTGTTCTCTGTAGCTGCAAGGCAAAGAGTCGATAACCGCGTCAATTCGTATTTTGTGGCTGTGCGCCACAGAATAGATAGTCGTATTAGGTTTTTGTAGCTGGGAGCAACATACTTGGTAGCCGTATAACCTTTTTCCTGTAGCTGCACGGCAAAGAGTCAATAACCGCGTTAATTTGTCTTTTGTGGCTGTGCGCCACAGAATATAAAGTCGTATTAGGTTTTTGTAGCTGGGAGCAACAGACTTGATGGCCGTATGAACTTTTTTCTGTAGCTGCAATGCAAAGAAGTAATAACCGCGTTAATTTGTCTTTTGTGGCTGTGCGCCACAGAATAGATTGTCGTATCAGGTTTTTGTAGCTGGGAGCAACAGACTTGATAGCCGTATGAACTTTTCTCTGTAGCTGCAAGCCAACAAGTCGATAACCGCGATATTTCGTGTTTTGTGGCTGTGCGCCACAGAATAGATTGTCGTATTAGGTTTTTGTAGCTGGGAGCAACAGATTTGATAGCCGTATGAACTGTTCTTTGTAGCTGCAAGGCAAAGAGTCGATAACCGCGTTAATTCGTATTTTGTGGCTGTGCGCCACAGAATAGATAGTCGTATCAGGTTTTTGTAGCTGGGAGCAACCTACTTGATAGCCGTATAACCTTTTTCCTGTAGCTGCACGGCAAAGAGTCAATAACCGCGTTAATTTGTCTTTTGTGGCTGTGCGCCACAGAATATAAAGTCGTATTAGGTTTTTGTAGCTGGGAGCAACAGACTTGATAGCCGTATGAACTTTTTTCTGTAGCTGCAAGGCAAAGAGGTAATAACCGCGTTAATTTGTCTTTTGTGGCTGTGCGCCACAGAATAGATAGTCGTATCAGGTTTTTGTAGCTGGGAGCAACAGACTTGATAGCCGTATGAACTTTTTTCTGTAGCTGCAAGGCAAAGAGGTAATAACCGCGTTAATTCGTATTTTGTGGCTGTGCGCCACAGGATATAAAGTCGTATTAGGTTTTTGTAGCCATGAGCAACAGACTTGATAGCCGTATAAACTTTTTTCTGTAGCTGCAAGGCAAAGAGTCGATAACCGCGTTATATCGTATTTTGTGGCTGTGTGCCACAGAATAGATAGTTGTATTGGGTTTTTCTAGCTGGGAGCAACATACTTGATAGCCATATAAACTTTTTTCTGTAGCTGCACGGCAAAGAGTCAATAACCGCGTTAATTTGTCTTTTGTGGCTGTGCGCCACAGAATATAAATTCGTATTAGGTTTTTGTAGCTGGGAGCAACAGACTTGATAGCCGTATAAAATTTTTTTTGTAGCTGCAAGGCAAAGAGGTAATAACCGCGTTAATTTGTCTTTTGTGGCTGTGCGCCACAGAATATAAAGTCGTATTAGGTTTTTGTAGCTGGGAGCAACAGATTTGATAGCCGTATGAAATGTTCTCTGTAACTACAAGGCAAAGAGTCAATAGCCGCGTTAATTTGTATTTTGTGGCTGTGCGCCACAGAATATAAAGTCGTATTATGTTTTTGTAGTTGGAAGCAACAGACTTGATAGCCGTATGATTTTTTTTTGTAGCTGCAAGTCAAAAGGTCAATAACCGCGTTAATTCGTCTTTGTGGCTGTGCGCCCCAGAATAGATTGTCGTATCAGGTTTTTGTAGCTGGGAGCAACAGACTTGATAGCCGTATGAACTTTTTTCTAAAGCTGCAAGGCAAAGAGGTAATAACCGCGTTAATTTGTCTTTTGTGGCTGTGCGCCACAGGATATAAAGTCGTATTAGGTTATTGTAGCCATGAGCAACAGACTTGATAGCCGTATAAACTTTTTTCTGTAGCTGCAAGGCAAAGAGTCGATAACCGCGTTATATCGTATTTTGTGGCTGTGTGCCACAGAATAGATAGTTGTATTGGGTTTTTCTAGCTGGGAACAACATACTTGATAGCCATATAAACTTTTTTCTGTAGCTGCACGGCAAAGAGTCAATAACCGCGTTAATTTGTCTTTTGTGGCTGTGCGCCACAGAATATAAAGTCGTATTAGGTTTTTGTAGCTGGGAGCAACAGATTTGATAGCCGTATGAACTGTTCTCTGTAGCTGCAAGGCAAAGAGTCGATAACCGCGTCAATTCGTATTTTGTGGCTGTGCGCCACAGAATAGATAGTCGTATTAGGTTTTTGTAGCTGGGAGCAACATACTTGGTAGCCGTATAACCTTTTTCCTGTAGCTGCACGGCAAAGAGTCAATAACCGCGTTAATTTGTCTTTTGTGGCTGTGCGCCACAGAATATAAAGTCGTATTAGGTTTTTGTAGCTTGGAGCAACAGACTTGATAGCCGTATAAACTTTTTTCTGTAGCTGCAAGGCAAAGAGTCGATAACCGCGTTATATCGTATTTTGTGGCTGTGTGCCACAGAATAGATAGTTGTATTGGGTTTTTCTAGCTGGGAACAACATACTTGATAGCCATATAAACTTTTTTCTGTAGCTGCACGGCAAAGAGTCAATAACCGCGTTAATTTGTCTTTTGTGGCTGTGCGCCACAGAATATAAAGTCGTATTAGGTTTTTGTAGCTGGGAGCAACAGATTTGATAGCCGTATGAACTGTTCTCTGTAGCTGCAAGGCAAAGAGTCGATAACCGCGTCAATTCGTATTTTGTGGCTGTGCGCCACAGAATAGATAGTCGTATTAGGTTTTTGTAGCTGGGAGCAACATACTTGGTAGCCGTATAACCTTTTTCCTGTAGCTGCACGGCAAAGAGTCAATAACCGCGTTAATTTGTCTTTTGTGGCTGTGCGCCACAGAATATAAAGTCGTATTAGGTTTTTGTAGCTTGGAGCAACAGACTTGATGGCCGTATGAACTTTTTTCTGTAGCTGCATGGCAAAGAAGTAATAACCGCGTTAGTTTGTCTTTTGTGGCTGTGCGCCACAGAATAGATTGTCGTATCAGGTTTTTGTAGCTGGGAGCAACAGACTTGATAGCCGTATGAACTTTTCTCTGTAGCTGCAAGCCAACAAGTCGATAACCGCGATATTTCGTGTTTTGTGGCTGTGCGCCACAGAATAGATTGTCGTATTAGGTTTTTGTAGCTGGGAGCAACAGATTTGATAGCCGTATGAACTGTTCTCTGTAGCTGCAAGGCAAAGAGTCGATAACCGCGTTAATTCGTATTTTGTGGCTGTGCGCCACAGAATAGATAGTCGTATCAGGTTTTTGTAGCTGGGAGCAACATACTTGATAGCCGTATAACCTTTTTCCTGTAGCTGCACGGCAAAGAGTCAATAACCGCGTTAATTTGTCTTTTGTGGCTGTGTGCCACAGAATATAAAGTCGTATTAGGTTTTTGTAGCTGGGAGCAACATACTTGATAGCCGTATGAACTTTTTTCTGTAGCTGCAAGGCAAAGAGGTAATAACCGCGTTAATTTGTCTTTTGTGGCTGTGCGCCACAGAATAGATTGTCGTATCAGGTTTTTGTAGCTGGGAGCAACAGACTTGATAGCCGTATGAACTTTTTTCTGTAGCTGCAAGGCAAAGAGGTAATAACCGCGTTAATTCGTATTTTGTGGCTGTGCGCCACAGGATATAAAGTCGTATTAGGTTTTTGTAGCCATGAGCAACAGACTTGATAGCCGTATAAACTTTTTTCTGTAGCTGCAAGGCAAAGAGTCGATAACCGCGTTATATCGTATTTTGTGGCTGTGTGCCACAGAATAGATAGTTGTATTGGGTTTTTCTAGCTGGGAGCAACATACTTGATAGCCATATAAACTTTTTTCTGTAGCTGCACGGCAAAGAGTCAATAACCGCGTTAATTTGTCTTTTGTGGCTGTGCGCCACAGAATATAAAGTCGTATTAGGTTTTTGTAGCTGGGAGCAACAGACTTGATAGCCGTATAAACTTTTTTTCTGTAGCTGCAAGGCAAAGAGGTAATAACCGCGTTAATTTGTCTTTTGTGGCTGTGCGCCACAGAATATAAAGTCGTATTAGGTTTTTGTAGCTGGGAGCAACAGATTTGATAGCCGTATGAAATATTCTCTGTAGCTGCAAGGCAAAGAGTCGATAACCGCGTCAATTCGTATTTTGTGGCTGTGCGCCACAGAATAGATAGTCGTATTAGGTTTTTGTAGCTGGGAGCAACATACTTGGTAGCCGTATAACCTTTTTTCTGTAGCTGCACGGCAAAGAGTCAATAACCGCGTTAATTTGTCTTTTGTGGCTGTGCGCCACAGAATATAAAGTCGTATTAGGTTTTTGTAGCTGGGAGCAACAGATTTGATAGCCGTATGAACTGTTCTCTGTAGCTGCAAGGCAAAGAGTCGATAACCGCGTCAATTCGTATTTTGTGGCTGTGCGCCACAGAATAGATAGTCGTATTAGGTTTTTGTAGCTGGGAGCAACATACTTGGTAGCCGTATAACCTTTTTCCTGTAGCTGCACGGCAAAGAGTCAATAACCGCGTTAATTTGTCTTTTGTGGCTGTGCGCCACAGAATATAAAGTCGTATTAGGTTTTTGTAGCTTGGAGCAACAGACTTGATGGCCGTATGAACTTTTTTCTGTAGCTGCATGGCAAAGAAGTAATAACCGCGTTAGTTTGTCTTTTGTGGCTGTGCGCCACAGAATAGATTGTCGTATCAGGTTTTTGTAGCTGGGAGCAACAGACTTGATAGCCGTATGAACTTTTCTCTGTAGCTGCAAGCCAACAAGTCGATAACCGCGATATTTCGTGTTTTGTGGCTGTGCGCCACAGAATAGATTGTCGTATTAGGTTTTTGTAGCTGGGAGCAACAGATTTGATAGCCGTATAACCTTTTTCCTGTAGCTGCACGGCAAAGAGTCAATAACCGCGTTAATTTGTCTTTTGTGGCTGTGTGCCACAGAATATAAAGTCGTATTAGGTTTTTGTAGCTTGGAGCAACAGACTTGATGGCCGTATGAACTTTTTTCTGTAGCTGCATGGCAAAGAAGTAATAACCGCGTTAGTTTGTCTTTTGTGGCTGTGCGCCACAGAATAGATTGTCGTATCAGGTTTTTGTAGCTGGGAGCAACAGACTTGATAGCCGTATGAACTGTTCTCTGTAGCTGCAAGGCAAAGAGTCGATAACCGCGTTAATTCGTATTTTGTGGCTGTGCGCCACAGAATAGATAGTCGTATCAGGTTCTTGTAGCTGGGAGCAACATACTTGATAGCCGTATAACCTTTTTCCTGTAGCTGCACGGCAAAGAGTCAATAACCGCGTTAATTTGTCTTTTGTGGCTGTGTGCCACAGAATATAAAGTCGTATTAGGTTTTTGTAGCTGGGAGCAACATACTTGATAGCCGTATGAACTTTTTTCTGTAGCTGCAAGGCAAAGAGGTAATAACCGCGTTAATTTGTCTTTTGTGGCTGTGCGCCACAGAATAGATTGTCGTATCAGGTTTTTGTAGCTGGGAGCAACAGACTTGATAGCCGTATGAACTTTTTTCTGTAGCTGCAAGGCAAAGAGGTAATAACCGCGTTAATTCGTATTTTGTGGCTGTGCGCCACAGGATATAAAGTCGTATTAGGTTTTTGTAGCCATGAGCAACAGACTTGATAGCCGTATAAACTTTTTTCTGTAGCTGCAAGGCAAAGAGTCGATAACCGCGTTATATCGTATTTTGTGGCTGTGTGCCACAGAATAGATAGTTGTATTGGGTTTTTCTAGCTGGGAGCAACATACTTGATAGCCATATAAACTTTTTTCTGTAGCTGCACGGCAAAGAGTCAATAACCGCGTTAATTTGTCTTTTGTGGCTGTGCGCCACAGAATATAAAGTCGTATTAGGTTTTTGTAGCTGGGAGCAACAGACTTGATAGCCGTATAAACTTTTTTTCTGTAGCTGCAAGGCAAAGAGGTAATAACCGCGTTAATTTGTCTTTTGTGGCTGTGCGCCACAGAATATAAAGTCGTATTAGGTTTTTGTAGCTGGGAGCAACAGATTTGATAGCCGTATGAAATATTCTCTGTAGCTGCAAGGCAAAGAGTCGATAACCGCGTCAATTCGTATTTTGTGGCTGTGCGCCACAGAATAGATAGTCGTATTAGGTTTTTGTAGCTGGGAGCAACATACTTGGTAGCCGTATAACCTTTTTCCTGTAGCTGCACGGCAAAGAGTCAATAACCGCGTTAATTTGTCTTTTGTGGCTGTGCGCCACAGAATATAAAGTCGTATTAGGTTTTTGTAGCTTGGAGCAACAGACTTGATAGCCGTATAAACTTTTTTCTGTAGCTGCAAGGCAAAGAGTCGATAACCGCGTTATATCGTATTTTGTGGCTGTGTGCCACAGAATAGATAGTTGTATTGGGTTTTTCTAGCTGGGAACAACATACTTGATAGCCATATAAACTTTTTTCTGTAGCTGCACGGCAAAGAGTCAATAACCGCGTTAATTTGTCTTTTGTGGCTGTGCGCCACAGAATATAAAGTCGTATTAGGTTTTTGTAGCTGGGAGCAACAGATTTGATAGCCGTATGAACTGTTCTCTGTAGCTGCAAGGCAAAGAGTCGATAACCGCGTCAATTCGTATTTTGTGGCTGTGCGCCACAGAATAGATAGTCGTATTAGGTTTTTGTAGCTGGGAGCAACATACTTGGTAGCCGTATAACCTTTTTCCTGTAGCTGCACGGCAAAGAGTCAATAACCGCGTTAATTTGTCTTTTGTGGCTGTGCGCCACAGAATATAAAGTCGTATTAGGTTTTTGTAGCTTGGAGCAACAGACTTGATGGCCGTATGAACTTTTTTCTGTAGCTGCATGGCAAAGAAGTAATAACCGCGTTAGTTTGTCTTTTGTGGCAGTGCGCCACAGAATAGATTGTCGTATCAGGTTTTTGTAGCTGGGAGCAACAGACTTGATAGCCGTATGAACTTTTCTCTGTAGCTGCAAGCCAACAAGTCGATAACCGCGATATTTCGTGTTTTGTGGCTGTGCGCCACAGAATAGATTGTCGTATTAGGTTTTTGTAGCTGGGAGCAACAGATTTGATAGCCGTATGAACTGTTCTCTGTAGCTGCAAGGCAAAGAGTCGATAACCGCGTTAATTCGTATTTTGTGGCTGTGCGCCACAGAATAGATAGTCGTATCAGGTTTTTGTAGCTGGGAGCAACATACTTGATAGCCGTATAACCTTTTTCCTGTAGCTGCACGGCAAAGAGTCAATAACCGCGTTAATTTGTCTTTTGTGGCTGTGTGCCACAGAATATAAAGTCGTATTAGGTTTTTGTAGCTGGGAGCAACATACTTGATAGCCGTATGAACTTTTTTTCTGTAGCTGCAAGGCAAAGAGGTAATAACCGCGTTAATTTGTCTTTTGTGGCTGTGCGCCACAGAATAGATTGTCGTATCAGGTTTTTGTAGCTGGGAGCAACAGACTTGATAGCCGTATGAACTTTTTTTCTGTAGCTGCAAGGCAAAGAGGTAATAACCGCGTTAATTCGTATTTTGTGGCTGTGCGCCACAGGATATAAAGTCGTATTAGGTTTTTGTAGCCATGAGCAACAGACTTGATAGCCGTATAAACTTTTTTCTGTAGCTGCAAGGCAAAGAGTCGATAACCGCGTTATATCGTATTTTGTGGCTGTGTGCCACAGAATAGATAGTTGTATTGGGTTTTTCTAGCTGGGAGCAACATACTTGATAGCCATATAAACTTTTTTCTGTAGCTGCACGGCAAAGAGTCAATAACCGCGTTAATTTGTCTTTTGTGGCTGTGCGCCACAGAATATAAAGTCGTATTAGGTTTTTGTAGCTGGGAGCAACAGACTTGATAGCCGTATAACTTTTTTTCTGTAGCTGCAAGGCAAAGAGGTAATAACCGCGTTAATTTGTCTTTTGTGGCTGTGCGCCACAGAATATAAAGTCGTATTAGGTTTTTGTAGCTGGGAGCAACAGATTTGATAGCCGTATGAAATGTTCTCTGTAACTGCAAGGCAAAGAGTCAATAACCGCGTTAATTTGTATTTTGTGGCTGTGCGCCACAGAATATAAAGTCGTATTATGTTTTTGTAGTTGGAAGCAACAGACTTGATAGCCGTATGATTTTTTTTTGTAGCTGCAAGTCAAAATGTCAATAACCGCGTTAATTCGTCTTTGTGGCTGTGCGCCACAGAATAGATTGTCGTATCAGGTTTTTGTAGCTGGGAGCAACAGACTTGATAGCCGTATAAACTTTTTTCTGTAGCTGCAAGGCAAAGAGGTAATAACCGCGTTAATTTGTCTTTTGTGGCTGTGCGCCACAGGATATAAAGTCGTATTAGGTTTTTGTAGCCATGAGCAACAGACTTGATAGCCGTATAAACTTTTTTCTGTAGCTGCAAGGCAAAGAGTCGATAACCGCGTTATATCGTATTTTGTGGCTGTGTGCCACAGAATAGATAGTTGTATTGGGTTTTTTTAGCTGGGAACAACATACTTGATAGCCATATAAACTTTTTTCTGTAGCTGCACGGCAAAGAGTCAATAACCGCGTTAATTTGTCTTTTGTGGCTGTGCGCCACAGAATATAAAGTCGTATTAGGTTTTTGTAGCTGGGAGCAACAGACTTGATAGCCGTATAAACTTTTTTTCTGTAGCTGCAAGGCAAAGAGGTAATAACCGCGTTAATTTGTCTTTTGTGGCTGTGCGCCACAGAATATAAAGTCGTATTAGGTTTTTGTAGCTGGGAGCAACAGACTTGATAGCCGTATGAACTTTTTTCTGTAGCTGCAAGGCAAAGAGTCGATAACCGCGTTATATCGTATTTTGTGGCTGTGTGCCACAGAATAGATAGTTGTATTGGGTTTTTCTAGCTGGGAGCAACAGACTTGATAGCCGTATGAACTTTTTTCTGTAGCTGCACGGCAAAGAGTCAATAACCGCGTTAATTTGTCTTTTGTGGCTGTGCGCCACAGAATAGATTGTCGTATCAGGTTTTTGTAGCTGGGAGCAACAGACTTGATAGCCGTATGAACTTTTCTCTGTAGCTGCAAGCCAACAAGTCGATAACCGCGATATTTCGTGTTTTGTGGCTGTGCGCCACAGAATAAATTGTCGTATCAGGTTTTTGTAGCTGGGAGCAACAGATTTGATAGCCGTATGAAATGTTATCTGTAACTGCGAGGCAAAGAGTCAATAACCGCGTTAATTCGTTTTTTGTGGCTGTGCGCCACAGAATATAAAGTCGTATTAGGTTTTTGTAGCTGGGAGCAACAGACTTGATAGCCGTATGAACTGTTCTCTGTAGCTGCAAGGCAAAGAGTCGATAACCGCGTTAATTCGTATTTTGTGGCTGTGCGCCACAGAATAGATAGTCGTATTAGGTTTTTTAGCTGGGAGCAACATACTTGATAGCCGTATAACCTTTTTCCTGTAGCTGCACGGCAAAGAGTCGATAACCGCGTTAACTTGTCTTTTGTGGCTGTGCGCCACAGAATATAAAGTCGTATTAGGTTTTCGTAGCTGGGAGCAACAGATTTGATAGCCGTATGAAATGTTCTCTGTAACTGCAAGGCAAAGAGTCAATAACCGCGTTAATTTGTATTTTGTGGCTGTGCGCCACAGAATATAAAGTCGTATTATGTTTTTGTAGTTGGAAGCAACAGACTTGATAGCCGTATGATTTTTTTTGTAGCTGCAAGTCAAAATGTCAATAACCGCGTTAATTCGTCTTTGTGGCTGTGCGCCACAGAATAGATTGTCGTATTAGGTTTTTGTAGCTGGGAGCAACAGATTTGATAGCCGTATGAAATGTTCTCTGTAACTGCGAGGCAAAGAGTCAATAACCGCGTTAATTCGTCTTTTGTGGCTGTGCGCCACAGAATATATAGTCGTATTAGGTTTTTGTAGCTGGGAGCAACAGACTTGATAGCCGTATGAACTTTTCTCGGTAGCTGCAAGCCAACAAGTCGATAACCGCGATAATTTGTATTTTGTGGCTGTGCACCACAGAATAGATTGTCGTATTAGGTTTTTGTAGCTGGGAGCAACAGATTTGATAGCCGTATGAACTTTATCTGTAGCTGCAAGGCAAAGAGGTAATAACCGCGTTAATTTGTCTTTTGTGGCTGTGCGCCACAGAATAGATTGTCGTATCAGGTTTTTGTAGCTGGGAGCAACAGGCTTGATAGCCGTATGAACTTTTCTCTGTAGCTGCAAGCCAACAAGTCGATAACCGCGATATTTCGTGTTTTGTGGCTGTGCGCCACAGAATAGATTGTCGTATTATGTTTCTGTAGTTGGAAGCAACAGACTTGATAGCCGTATGATTTTTTTTTGTAGCTGCAAGTCAAAATGTCAATAACCGCGTTAATTCGTCTTTGTGGCTGTGCGCCACAGAATAGATTGTCGTATCAGGTTTTTGTAGCTGGGAGCAACAGATTTGATAGCCGTATGAAATGTTATCTGTAACTGCGAGGCAAAGAGTCAATAACCGCGTTAATTCGTTTTTTGTGGCTGTGCGCCACAGAATATATAGTCGTATTAGGTTTTTGTAGCTGGGAGCAACAGACTTGATAGCCGTATGAACTGTTCTCTGTAGCTGCAAGGCAAAGAGTCGATAACCGCGTTAATTCGTATTTTGTGGCTGTGCGCCACAGAATAGATAGTCGTATTAGGTTTTTTTAGCTGGGAGCAACATACTTGATAGCCGTATAACCTTTTTCCTGTAGCTGCACGGCAAAGAGTCAATAACCGCGTTAATTTGTCTTTTGTGGCTGTGCGCCACAGAATATAAAGTCGTATTAGGTTTTCGTAGCTGGGAGCAACAGACTTGATAGCCGTATGAATTTTTTTCTGTAGCTGCAAGGCAAAGAGGTAATAACCGCGTTAATTTGTCTTTTGTGGCTGTGCGCCACAGAATAGATTGTCGTATCAGGTTTTTGTAGCTGGGAGCAACAGACTTGATAGCCGTATGAACTTTTCTCTGTAGCTGCAAGCCAACAAGTCGATAACCGCGATAATTCGTATTTTGTGGCTGTGCGCCACAGAATAGATTGTCGTATTAGGTTTTTGTAGCTGGGAGCAACAGATTTGATAGCCGTATGAACTGTTCTCTGTAGCTGCAAGGCAAAGAGGTAATAACCGCGTTAATTTGTCTTTTGTGGCTGTGCGCCACAGAATAGATTGTCGTATCAGGTTTTTGTAGCTGGGAGCAACAGACTTGATAGCCGTATGAACTTTTTTCTGTAGCTGCAAGGCAAAGAGTCGATAACCGCGTTAATTTGAATTTTGTGGCTGTGCGCCACAGAATAGATTGTCGTATCAGGTTTTTGTAGCTGGGAACAACATACTTGATAGCCGTATCAACTTTTTTCTGTAGCTGCAAAGCAAACAGTCGATAACCGCGTTAATTCGTATTTTGTGGCTGTGCGCCACAGAATAGATTGTCGTATTATGTTTTTGTAGTTGGAAGCAACAGACTTGATAGCCGTATGATTTTTTTTGTAGCTGCAAGTCAAAATGTCAATAACCGCGTTAATTCGTCTTTGTGGCTGTGCGCCACAGAATAGATTGTCGTATCAGGTTTTTGTAGCTGGGAGCAACAGACTTGATAGCCGTATGAACTGTTCTCTGTAGCTGCAAGGCAAAGAGTCGATAACCGCGTTAATTCGTATTTTGTGGCTGTGCGCCACAGAATAGATAGTCGTATTAGGTTTTTTTAGCTGGGAGCAACATACTTGATAGCCGTATAACCTTTTTCCTGTAGCTGCACGGCAAAGAGTCGATAACCGCGTTAATTTGTCTTTTGTGGCTGTGCGCCACAGAATATAAAGTCGTATTAGGTTTTCGTAGCTGGGAGCAACAGATTTGATAGCCGTATGAAATGTTCTCTGTAACTGCAAGGCAAAGAGTCAATAACCGCGTTAATTTGTATTTTGTGGCTGTGCGCCACAGAATATAAAGTCGTATTATGTTTTTGTAGTTGGAAGCAACAGACTTGATAGCCGTATGATTTTTTTTGTAGCTGCAAGTCAAAATGTCAATAACCGCGTTAATTCGTCTTTGTGGCTGTGCGCCACAGAATAGATTGTCGTATTAGGTTTTTGTAGCTGGGAGCAACAGATTTGATAGCCGTATGAAATGTTCTCTGTAACTGCGAGGCAAAGAGTCAATAACCGCGTTAATTCGTCTTTTGTGGCTGTGCGCCACAGAATATATAGTCGTATTAGGTTTTTGTAGCTGGGAGCAACAGACTTGATAGCCGTATGAACTTTTCTCGGTAGCTGCAAGCCAACAAGTCGATAACCGCGATAATTTGTATTTTGTGGCTGTGCACCACAGAATAGATTGTCGTATTAGGTTTTTGTAGCTGGGAGCAACAGATTTGATAGCCGTATGAACTTTATCTGTAGCTGCAAGGCAAAGAGGTAATAACCGCGTTAATTTGTCTTTTGTGGCTGTGCGCCACAGAATAGATTGTCGTATCAGGTTTTTGTAGCTGGGAGCAACAGGCTTGATAGCCGTATGAACTTTTCTCTGTAGCTGCAAGCCAACAAGTCGATAACCGCGATATTTCGTGTTTTGTGGCTGTGCGCCACAGAATAGATTGTCGTATTATGTTTCTGTAGTTGGAAGCAACAGACTTGATAGCCGTATGATTTTTTTTTGTAGCTGCAAGTCAAAATGTCAATAACCGCGTTAATTCGTCTTTGTGGCTGTGCGCCACAGAATAGATTGTCGTATCAGGTTTTTGTAGCTGGGAGCAACAGATTTGATAGCCGTATGAAATGTTATCTGTAACTGCGAGGCAAAGAGTCAATAACCGCGTTAATTCGTTTTTTGTGGCTGTGCGCCACAGAATATATAGTCGTATTAGGTTTTTGTAGCTGGGAGCAACAGACTTGATAGCCGTATGAACTGTTCTCTGTAGCTGCAAGGCAAAGAGTCGATAACCGCGTTAATTCGTATTTTGTGGCTGTGCGCCACAGAATAGATAGTCGTATTAGGTTTTTTTAGCTGGGAGCAACATACTTGATAGCCGTATAACCTTTTTCCTGTAGCTGCACGGCAAAGAGTCAATAACCGCGTTAATTTGTCTTTTGTGGCTGTGCGCCACAGAATATAAAGTCGTATTAGGTTTTCGTAGCTGGGAGCAACAGACTTGATAGCCGTATGAATTTTTTTCTGTAGCTGCAAGGCAAAGAGGTAATAACCGCGTTAATTTGTCTTTTGTGGCTGTGCGCCACAGAATAGATTGTCGTATCAGGTTTTTGTAGCTGGGAGCAACAGACTTGATAGCCGTATGAACTTTTCTCTGTAGCTGCAAGCCAACAAGTCGATAACCGCGATAATTCGTATTTTGTGGCTGTGCGCCACAGAATAGATTGTCGTATTAGGTTTTTGTAGCTGGGAGCAACAGATTTGATAGCCGTATGAACTGTTCTCTGTAGCTGCAAGGCAAAGAGGTAATAACCGCGTTAATTTGTCTTTTGTGGCTGTGCGCCACAGAATAGATTGTCGTATCAGGTTTTTGTAGCTGGGAGCAACAGACTTGATAGCCGTATGAACTTTTTTCTGTAGCTGCAAGGCAAAGAGTCGATAACCGCGTTAATTTGAATTTTGTGGCTGTGCGCCACAGAATAGATTGTCGTATCAGGTTTTTGTAGCTGGGAACAACATACTTGATAGCCGTATCAACTTTTTTCTGTAGCTGCAAAGCAAACAGTCGATAACCGCGTTAATTCGTATTTTGTGGCTGTGCGCCACAGAATAGATTGTCGTATTATGTTTTTGTAGTTGGAAGCAACAGACTTGATAGCCGTATGATTTTTTTTGTAGCTGCAAGTCAAAATGTCAATAACCGCGTTAATTCGTCTTTGTGGCTGTGCGCCACAGAATAGATTGTCGTATCAGGTTTTTGTAGCTGGGAGCAACAGACTTGATAGCCGTATGAACTTTTCTCTGTAGCTGCAAGCCAACAAGTCGATAACCGCGATATTTCGTGTTTTGTGGCTGTGCGCCACAGAATAAATTGTCGTATTATGTTTTTGTAGTTGGAAGCAACAGACTTGATAGCCGTATGATTTTTTTTTGTAGCTGCAAGTCAAAATGTCAATAACCGCGTTAATTCGTCTTTGTGGCTGTGCGCCACAGAATAGATTGTCGTATTAGGTTTTTGTAGCTGGGAGCAACAGATTTGATAGCCGTATGAAATGTTATCTGTAACTGCGAGGCAAAGAGTCAATAACCGCGTTAATTCGTCTTTTGTGGCTGTGCGCCACAGAATATATAGTCGTATTAGGTTTTTGTAGCTGGGAGCAACAGACTTGATAGCCGTATGAACTGTTCTCTGTAGCTGCAAGGCAAAGAGTCGATAACCGCGTTAATTCGTATTTTGTGGCTGTGCGCCACAGAATAGATAGTCGTATTAGGTTTTTGTAGCTGGGAGCAACATACTTGATAGCCGTATAACCTTTTTCCTGTAGCTGCACGGCAAAGAGTCAATAACCGCGTTAATTTGTATTTTGTGGCTGTGCGCCACAGAATATAAAGTCGTACTATGTTTTTGTAGTTGGGAGCAACAGACTTGATAGCCGTATGATTTTTTTTTGTAGCTGCAAGTCAAAATGTCGATAACCGCGTTAATCCGTTTTTGTGGCTGTGCGCCACAGAATAGATTGTCGTATTAGGTTTTTGTAGCTGGGAGCAACCGACTTGATAGCCATATTAACTTTTTTCTGTAGCTGCAAAACAAACAGTCGATAACCGCGTTAATTCGTATTTTGTGGCTGTGTGCCACAGAATAGATAGTTGTATTGGGTTTTTCTTGCTGGGAGCAACATACTTGATAGCCATATAAACTTTTTTTCTGTAGCTGCAAGCCAAAGAGTCGATAACCGCGATAATTCGTATTTTGTGGCTGTGCGCCACAGAATAGATTGTCGTATTAGGTTTTTGTAGCTGGGAGCAACAGATTTGATAGCCGTATGAACTGTTCTCTGTAGCTGCAAGGCAAAGAGTCAATAACCGCGTTAATTCGTCTTTTGTGGCTGTGCGCCACAGAATATATAGTCGTATTAGGTTTTTGTAGCTGGGAGCAACAGACTTGATAGCCGTATGAACTGTTCTCTGTAGCTGCAAGGCAAAGAGTCGATAACCGCGTTAATTCGTATTTTGTGGCTGTGCGCCACAGAATAGATAGTCGTATTAGGTTTTTTTAGCTGGGAGCAACATACTTGATAGCCGTATAACCTTTTTCCTGTAGCTGCACGGCAAAGAGTCAATAACCGCGTTAAATTTGTCTTTTGTGGCTGTACGCCACAGAATATAAAGTCGTATTAGGTTTTCGTAGCTGGGAGCAACAGACTTGATAGCCGTATGAGTTTTTTTCTGTAGCTGCAAGGCAAAGAGGTAATAACCGCGTTAATTTGTCTTTTGTGGCTGTGCGCCACAGAATAGATTGTCGTATCAGGTTTTTGTAGCTGGGAGCAACAGACTTGATAGCCGTATGAACTTTTCTCTGTAGCTGCAAGCCAACAAGTCGATAACCGCGATAATTCGTATTTTGTGGCTGTGCGCCACAGAATAGATTGTCGTATTAGGTTTTTGTAGCTGGGAGCAACAGATTTGATAGCCGTATGAACTGTTCTCTGTAGCTGCAAGGCAAAGAGTCGATAACCGCGTTAATTCGTACTTTGTGGCTGTGCGCCACAGAATAGATTGTCGTATTAGGTTTTTGTAGCTGGGAGCAACAGATTTGATAGCCGTATGAACTTTTTTCTGTAGCTGCAAGGCAAAGAGGTAATAACCGCGTTAATTTGTCTTTTGTGGCTGTGCGCCACAGAATAGATTGTCGTATCAGGTTTTTGTAGCTGGGAGCAACAGACTTGATAGCCGTATGAACTTTTCTCTGTAGCTGCAAGCCAACAAGTCGATAACCGCGATATTTCGTGTTTTGTGGCTGTGCGCCACAGAATAGATTGTCGTATTATGTTTTTGTAGTTGGAAGCAACAGACTTGATAGCCGTATGATTTTTTTTTGTAGCTGCAAGTCAAAATGTCAATAACCGCGTTAATTCGTCTTTGTGGCTGTGCGCCACAGAATAGATTGTCGTATTAGGTTTTTGTAGCTGGGAGCAACAGATTTGATAGCCGTATGAAATGTTATCTGTAACTGCGAGGCAAAGAGTCAATAACCGCGTTAATTCGTCTTTTGTGGCTGTGCGCCACAGAATATATAGTCGTATTAGGTTTTTGTAGCTGGGAGCAACAGACTTGATAGCCGTATGAACTGTTCTCTGTAGCTGCAAAGCAAAGAGTCGATAACCGCGTTAATTCGTATTTTGTGGCTGTGCGCCACAGAATAGATAGTCGTATTAGGTTTTTGTAGCTGGGAGCAACATACTTGATAGCCGTATAACCTTTTTCCTGTAGCTGCACGGCAAAGAGTCAATAACCGCGTTAATTTGTATTTTGTGGCTGTGCGCCACAGAATATAAAGTCGTACTATGTTTTTGTAGTTGGGAGCAACAGACTTGATAGCCGTATGATTTTTTTTTTGTAGCTGCAAGTCAAAATGTCGATAACCGCGTTAATTCGTTTTTGTGGCTGTGCGCCACAGAATAGATTGTCGTATTAGGTTTTTGTAGCTGGGAGCAACCGACTTGATAGCCGTATTAACTTTTTTCTGTAGCTGCAAAACAAACAGTCGATAACCGCGTTAATTCGTATTTTGTGGCTGTGTGCCACAGAATAGAAAGTTGTATTGGGTTTTTCTAGCTGGGAGCAACATACTTGATAGCCATATAAACTTTTTTCTGTAGCTGCAAGCCAAAGAGTCGATAACCGCGTAAATTCGTATTTTGTGGCTGTGCGCCACAGAATAGATTGTCGTATTAGGTTTTTGTAGCTGGGAGCAACAGATTTGATAGCCGTATGAAATGTTCTCTGTAACTGCAAGGCAAAGAGGTAATAACCGCGTTAATTTGTCTTTTGTGGCTGTGCGCCACAGAATATATAGTCGTACTAGGTTTTTGTAGCTGGGAGCAACAGACTTGATAGCCGTATGAACTTATCTCTGTAACTGCAAGTCAACAAGTCGATAACCGCGTAAAATCTTTTGTGGCTGTGCGCCACAGAATAGATTGTCGTATTAGGTTTTTGTAGCTGGGAGCAACAGATTTGATAGCCGTATGAACTGTTCTCTGTAGCTGCAAGGCAAAGAGTCGATAACCGCGTTTATTCGTATTTTGTGGCTGTGCGCCACAGAATAGATTGTCGTATTAGGTTTTTGTAGCTGGGAGCAACATATTTGATAGCCGTATGAACTGTTTTCTGTAGCTGCAAGGCAAAGAGTCGATAACCGCGTTATATCGTATTTTGTGGCTGTGTGCCACAGAATATAAAGTCGTATTAGGTTTTTGTAGCCATGAGCAACAGACTTGATAGCCGTATAAACTTTTCTCTGTAGCTGCAAGGCAAAGAGTCGATAACCGCGTTAATTCGTATTTTGTGGCTGTGTGCCACAGAATAGATAGTTGTATTGGGTTTTTCTAGCTGGGAGCAACATACTTGATAGCCGTATAAATTGTTTTCTGTAGCTGCAAGGCAAAGAGTCAATAACCGCGTTAATCTGTCTTTTGTGGCTGTGCGCCACATAATAAAAAGTCGTATTAGGTTTTTGTAGCTGGGAGCAACAGACTTGATAGCCGTATAAACTTTTTTCCGTAGCTGCAAGCCAATGAGTCGATAACCGCGTTAATTCGTATTTCGTGGCTGTGCGCCACAAAATAGATAGTCGTGTTAGGTCTTTGTAGCTGGGAGCAACAGACTGGATAGCCGTATGAACTTTTCTCTGTAACTGCAAGCCAAAGAGTCGATAACCGCGTTAATTTGTCTTTTGTGGCTGTGCGCCACAGAATATAAAGTCGTATTCGGTTTTTGTAGCTGGGAGCAACAGACGTGATAGCCGTATGAACTGTTCTCTGTAAATGCAAGCCACAGAGTCAATAACCGCGTTAATTCGTATTTTCTGCTTGTGCACCACAGAAAAGATTGTCGTATTAGGTTTTTGTAGCTGGGAGCAACAGACTTGATAGCCGTATAAACTTTTTCCTGTAGCTGCAAGGCAAAGAGTCAATAACCGCGTTAAACTGTATTTTGTGGCTGTGCGCCACAGGATGTACAGTCGTATTAGGTTTTTGTAGTTGTGAGCAACAGACTTGATAGCCGTGTGATTTTTTTTCTATAACTGCAAGCCGAAAAGTCGATAACCGCGTTAATTTGTATTTCGTGGCTGTGCGCCACAGAAAAGATAGTCGTATCAGGTTCTTGTAGCTGGGAGCAACAGACTTGATAGCCGTATGAACTGTTTTCTGTAGCTGCAAGGCAAAGAGTCGATAACCGCGTTATATCGTATTTTCTGCTTGTGCACCACAGAAAAGATTGTCGTATTAGGTTTTTGTAGCTGGGAGCAACAGACTTGATAGCCGTATAAACTTTTTTCTGTAGCTGCAAGGCAAAGAGTCAATAACCGCGTTAATTCGTATTTTGTGGTTGTGCACCACAGAAAAGATAATCGTATTAAGTTTTTGTAGCTGGTAGCAACAGACTTGATGGCCGTATAAATTTTTTTCTGTAGCTGCAAGGCAAAGAGTCGATAACCGCGTTTATTCGTATTTTGTGGCTGTGCGCCACAGAATAGATTGTCGTATTAGGTTTTTGTAGCTGGGAGCAACATATTTGATAGCCGTATGAACTGTTTTCTGTAGCTGCAAGGCAAAGAGTCGATAACCGCGTTATATCGTATTTTGTGGCTGTGTGCCACAGAATATAAAGTCGTATTAGGTTTTTGTAGCCATGAGCAACAGACTTGATAGCCGTATAAACTTTTCTCTGTAGCTGCAAGGCAAAGAGTCGATAACCGCGTTAATTCGTATTTTGTGGCTGTGTGCCACAGAATAGATAGTTGTATTGGGTTTTTCTAGCTGGGAGCAACATACTTGATAGCCGTATAAATTGTTTTCTGTAGCTGCAAGGCAAAGAGTCAATAACCGCGTTAATTTGTCTTTTGTGGCTGTGCGCCACAGAATATAAAGTCGTATTAGGTTTTCGTAGCTGGGAGCAACAGATTTGATAGCCGTATGAAATGTTCTCTGTAACTGCAAGGCAAAGAGTCAATAACCGCGTTAATTTGTATTTTGTGGCTGTGCGCCACAGAATATAAAGTCGTATTATGTTTTTGTAGTTGGAAGCAACAGACTTGATAGCCGTATGATTTTTTTTGTAGCTGCAAGTCAAAATGTCAATAACCGCGTTAATTCGTCTTTGTGGCTGTGCGCCACAGAATAGATTGTCGTATTAGGTTTTTGTAGCTGGAAGCAACAGATTTGATAGCCGTATGAAATGTTCTCTGTAACTGCGAGGCAAAGAGTCAATAACCGCGTTAATTCGTCTTTTGTGGCTGTGCGCCACAGAATATATAGTCGTATTAGGTTTTTGTAGCTGGGAGCAACAGACTTGATAGCCGTATGAACTTTTCTCGGTAGCTGCAAGCCAACAAGTCGATAACCGCGATAATTTGTATTTTGTGGCTGTGCACCACAGAATAGATTGTCGTATTAGGTTTTTGTAGCTGGGAGCAACAGATTTGATAGCCGTATGAACTTTATCTGTAGCTGCAAGGCAAAGAGGTAATAACCGCGTTAATTTGTCTTTTGTGGCTGTGCGCCACAGAATAGATTGTCGTATCAGGTTTTTGTAGCTGGGAGCAACAGGCTTGATAGCCGTATGAACTTTTCTCTGTAGCTGCAAGCCAACAAGTCGATAACCGCGATATTTCGTGTTTTGTGGCTGTGCGCCACAGAATAGATTGTCGTATTATGTTTCTGTAGTTGGAAGCAACAGACTTGATAGCCGTATGATTTTTTTTTGTAGCTGCAAGTCAAAATGTCAATAACCGCGTTAATTCGTCTTTGTGGCTGTGCGCCACAGAATAGATTGTCGTATCAGGTTTTTGTAGCTGGGAGCAACAGATTTGATAGCCGTATGAAATGTTATCTGTAACTGCGAGGCAAAGAGTCAATAACCGCGTTAATTCGTTTTTTGTGGCTGTGCGCCACAGAATATATAGTCGTATTAGGTTTTTGTAGCTGGGAGCAACAGACTTGATAGCCGTATGAACTGTTCTCTGTAGCTGCAAGGCAAAGAGTCGATAACCGCGTTAATTCGTATTTTGTGGCTGTGCGCCACAGAATAGATAGTCGTATTAGGTTTTTTTAGCTGGGAGCAACATACTTGATAGCCGTATAACCTTTTTCCTGTAGCTGCACGGCAAAGAGTCAATAACCGCGTTAATTTGTCTTTTGTGGCTGTGCGCCACAGAATATAAAGTCGTATTAGGTTTTCGTAGCTGGGAGCAACAGACTTGATAGCCGTATGAATTTTTTTCTGTAGCTGCAAGGCAAAGAGGTAATAACCGCGTTAATTTGTCTTTTGTGGCTGTGCGCCACAGAATAGATTGTCGTATCAGGTTTTTGTAGCTGGGAGCAACAGACTTGATAGCCGTATGAACTTTTCTCTGTAGCTGCAAGCCAACAAGTCGATAACCGCGATAATTCGTATTTTGTGGCTGTGCGCCACAGAATAGATTGTCGTATTAGGTTTTTGTAGCTGGGAGCAACAGATTTGATAGCCGTATGAACTGTTCTCTGTAGCTGCAAGGCAAAGAGGTAATAACCGCGTTAATTTGTCTTTTGTGGCTGTGCGCCACAGAATAGATTGTCGTATCAGGTTTTTGTAGCTGGGAGCAACAGACTTGATAGCCGTATGAACTTTTTTCTGTAGCTGCAAGGCAAAGAGTCGATAACCGCGTTAATTTGAATTTTGTGGCTGTGCGCCACAGAATAGATTGTCGTATCAGGTTTTTGTAGCTGGGAACAACATACTTGATAGCCGTATCAACTTTTTTCTGTAGCTGCAAAGCAAACAGTCGATAACCGCGTTAATTCGTATTTTGTGGCTGTGCGCCACAGAATAGATTGTCGTATTATGTTTTTGTAGTTGGAAGCAACAGACTTGATAGCCGTATGATTTTTTTTGTAGCTGCAAGTCAAAATGTCAATAACCGCGTTAATTCGTCTTTGTGGCTGTGCGCCACAGAATAGATTGTCGTATCAGGTTTTTGTAGCTGGGAGCAACAGACTTGATAGCCGTATGAACTTTTCTCTGTAGCTGCAAGCCAACAAGTCGATAACCGCGATATTTCGTGTTTTGTGGCTGTGCGCCACAGAATAAATTGTCGTATTATGTTTTTGTAGTTGGAAGCAACAGACTTGATAGCCGTATGATTTTTTTTTGTAGCTGCAAGTCAAAATGTCAATAACCGCGTTAATTCGTCTTTGTGGCTGTGCGCCACAGAATAGATTGTCGTATTAGGTTTTTGTAGCTGGGAGCAACAGATTTGATAGCCGTATGAAATGTTATCTGTAACTGCGAGGCAAAGAGTCAATAACCGCGTTAATTCGTCTTTTGTGGCTGTGCGCCACAGAATATATAGTCGTATTAGGTTTTTGTAGCTGGGAGCAACAGACTTGATAGCCGTATGAACTGTTCTCTGTAGCTGCAAGGCAAAGAGTCGATAACCGCGTTAATTCGTATTTTGTGGCTGTGCGCCACAGAATAGATAGTCGTATTAGGTTTTTGTAGCTGGGAGCAACATACTTGATAGCCGTATAACCTTTTTCCTGTAGCTGCACGGCAAAGAGTCAATAACCGCGTTAATTTGTATTTTGTGGCTGTGCGCCACAGAATATAAAGTCGTACTATGTTTTTGTAGTTGGGAGCAACAGACTTGATAGCCGTATGATTTTTTTTTGTAGCTGCAAGTCAAAATGTCGATAACCGCGTTAATCCGTTTTTGTGGCTGTGCGCCACAGAATAGATTGTCGTATTAGGTTTTTGTAGCTGGGAGCAACCGACTTGATAGCCATATTAACTTTTTTCTGTAGCTGCAAAACAAACAGTCGATAACCGCGTTAATTCGTATTTTGTGGCTGTGTGCCACAGAATAGATAGTTGTATTGGGTTTTTCTTGCTGGGAGCAACATACTTGATAGCCATATAAACTTTTTTTCTGTAGCTGCAAGCCAAAGAGTCGATAACCGCGATAATTCGTATTTTGTGGCTGTGCGCCACAGAATAGATTGTCGTATTAGGTTTTTGTAGCTGGGAGCAACAGATTTGATAGCCGTATGAACTGTTCTCTGTAGCTGCAAGGCAAAGAGTCAATAACCGCGTTAATTCGTCTTTTGTGGCTGTGCGCCACAGAATATATAGTCGTATTAGGTTTTTGTAGCTGGGAGCAACAGACTTGATAGCCGTATGAACTGTTCTCTGTAGCTGCAAGGCAAAGAGTCGATAACCGCGTTAATTCGTATTTTGTGGCTGTGCGCCACAGAATAGATAGTCGTATTAGGTTTTTTTAGCTGGGAGCAACATACTTGATAGCCGTATAACCTTTTTCCTGTAGCTGCACGGCAAAGAGTCAATAACCGCGTTAAATTTGTCTTTTGTGGCTGTACGCCACAGAATATAAAGTCGTATTAGGTTTTCGTAGCTGGGAGCAACAGACTTGATAGCCGTATGAGTTTTTTTCTGTAGCTGCAAGGCAAAGAGGTAATAACCGCGTTAATTTGTCTTTTGTGGCTGTGCGCCACAGAATAGATTGTCGTATCAGGTTTTTGTAGCTGGGAGCAACAGACTTGATAGCCGTATGAACTTTTCTCTGTAGCTGCAAGCCAACAAGTCGATAACCGCGATAATTCGTATTTTGTGGCTGTGCGCCACAGAATAGATTGTCGTATTAGGTTTTTGTAGCTGGGAGCAACAGATTTGATAACCGTATGAACTGTTCTCTGTAGCTGCAAGGCAAAGAGTCGATAACCGCGTTAATTCGTACTTTGTGGCTGTGCGCCACAGAATAGATTGTCGTATTAGGTTTTTGTAGCTGGGAGCAACAGATTTGATAGCCGTATGAACTTTTTTCTGTAGCTGCAAGGCAAAGAGGTAATAACCGCGTTAATTTGTCTTTTGTGGCTGTGCGCCACAGAATAGATTGTCGTATCAGGTTTTTGTAGCTGGGAGCAACAGACTTGATAGCCGTATGAACTTTTCTCTGTAGCTGCAAGCCAACAAGTCGATAACCGCGATATTTCGTGTTTTGTGGCTGTGCGCCACAGAATAGATTGTCGTATTATGTTTTTATAGTTGGAAGCAACAGACTTGATAGCCGTATGATTTTTTTTTGTAGCTGCAAGTCAAAATGTCAATAACCGCGTTAATTCGTCTTTGTGGCTGTGCGCCACAGAATAGATTGTCGTATTAGGTTTTTGTAGCTGGGAGCAACAGATTTGATAGCCGTATGAAATGTTATCTGTAACTGCGAGGCAAAGAGTCAATAACCGCGTTAATTCGTCTTTTGTGGCTGTGCGCCACAGAATATATAGTCGTATTAGGTTTTTGTAGCTGGGAGCAACAGACTTGATAGCCGTATGAACTGTTCTCTGTAGCTGCAAAGCAAAGAGTCGATAACCGCGTTAATTCGTATTTTGTGGCTGTGCGCCACAGAATAGATAGTCGTATTAGGTTTTTGTAGCTGGGAGCAACATACTTGATAGCCGTATAACCTTTTTCCTGTAGCTGCACGGCAAAGAGTCAATAACCGCGTTAATTTGTATTTTGTGGCTGTGCGCCACAGAATATAAAGTCGTACTATGTTTTTGTAGTTGGGAGCAACAGACTTGATAGCCGTATGATTTTTTTTTGTAGCTGCAAGTCAAAATGTCGATAACCGCGTTAATTCGTTTTTGTGGCTGTGCGCCACAGAATAGATTGTCGTATTAGGTTTTTGTAGCTGGGAGCAACCGACTTGATAGCCGTATTAACTTTTTTCTGTAGCTGCAAAACAAACAGTCGATAACCGCGTTAATTCGTATTTTGTGGCTGTGTGCCACAGAATAGAAAGTTGTATTGGGTTTTTCTAGCTGGGAGCAACATACTTGATAGCCATATAAACTTTTTTCTGTAGCTGCAAGCCAAAGAGTCGATAACCGCGTAAATTCGTATTTTGTGGCTGTGCGCCACAGAATAGATTGTCGTATTAGGTTTTTGTAGCTGGGAGCAACAGATTTGATAGCCGTATGAAATTTTCTCTGTAACTGCAAGGCAAAGAGGTAATAACCGCGTTAATTTGTCTTTTGTGGCTGTGCGCCACAGAATATATAGTCGTACTAGGTTTTTGTAGCTGGGAGCAACAGACTTGATAGCCGTATGAACTTATCTCTGTAACTGCAAGTCAACAAGTCGATAACCACGTAAAATCTTTTGTGGCTGTGCGCCACAGAATAGATTGTCGTATTAGGTTTTTGTAGCTGGGAGCAACAGATTTGATAGCCGTATGAACTGTTCTCTGTAGCTGCAAGGCAAAGAGTCGATAACCGCGTTTATTCGTATTTTGTGGCTGTGCGCCACAGAATAGATTGTCGTATTAGGTTTTTGTAGCTGGGAGCAACATATTTGATAGCCGTATGAACTGTTTTCTGTAGCTGCAAGGCAAAGAGTCGATAACCGCGTTATATCGTATTTTGTGGCTGTGTGCCACAGAATATAAAGTCGTATTAGGTTTTTGTAGCCATGAGCAACAGACTTGATAGCCGTATAAACTTTTCTCTGTAGCTGCAAGGCAAAGAGTCGATAACCGCGTTAATTCGTATTTTGTGGCTGTGTGCCACAGAATAGATAGTTGTATTGGGTTTTTCTAGCTGGGAGCAACATACTTGATAGCCGTATAAATTGTTTTCTGTAGCTGCAAGGCAAAGAGTCAATAACCGCGTTAATCTGTCTTTTGTGGCTGTGCGCCACATAATAAAAAGTCGTATTAGGTTTTTGTAGCTGGGAGCAACAGACTTGATAGCCGTATAAACTTTTTTCCGTAGCTGCAAGCCAATGAGTCGATAACCGCGTTAATTCGTATTTCGTGGCTGTGCGCCACAAAATAGATAGTCGTGTTAGGTCTTTGTAGCTGGGAGCAACAGACTGCATAGCCGTATGAACTTTTCTCTGTAACTGCAAGCCAAAGAGTCGATAACCGCGTTAATTTGTCTTTTGTGGCTGTGCGCCACAGAATATAAAGTCGTATTCGGTTTTTGTAGCTGGGAGCAACAGACGTGATAGCCGTATGAACTGTTCTCTGTAAATGCAAGCCACAGAGTCAATAACCGCGTTAATTCGTATTTTCTGCTTGTGCACCACAGAAAAGATTGTCGTATTAGGTTTTTGTAGCTGGGAGCAACAGACTTGATAGCCGTATAAACTTTTTCCTGTAGCTGCAAGGCAAAGAGTCAATAACCGCGTTAAACTGTATTTTGTGGCTGTGCGCCACAGGATGTACAGTCGTATTAGGTTTTTGTAGTTGTGAGCAACAGACTTGATAGCCGTGTGATTTTTTTTCTGTAACTGCAAGCCGAAAAGTCGATAACCGCGTTAATTTGTATTTCGTGGCTGTGCGCCACAGAAAAGATAGTCGTATCAGGTTCTTGTAGCTGGGAGCAACAGACTTGATAGCCGTATGAACTGTTTTCTGTAGCTGCAAGGCAAAGAGTCGATAACCGCGTTATATCGTATTTTCTGCTTGTGCACCACAGAAAAGATTGTCGTATTAGGTTTTTGTAGCTGGGAGCAACAGACTTGATAGCCGTATAAACTTTTTTCTGTAGCTGCAAGGCAAAGAGTCAATAACCGCGTTAATTCGTATTTTGTGGTTGTGCACCACAGAAAAGATAATCGTAGTAAGTTTTTGTAGCTGGTAGCAACAGACTTGATGGCCGTATAAATTTGTTTCTGTAGCTGCAAGGCAAAGAGTCGATAACCGCGTTTATTCGTATTTTGTGGCTGTGCGCCACAGAATAGATTGTCGTATTAGGTTTTTGTAGCTGGGAGCAACATATTTGATAGCCGTATGAACTGTTTTCTGTAGCTGCAAGGCAAAGAGTCGATAACCGCGTTATATCGTATTTTGTGGCTGTGTGCCACAGAATATAAAGTCGTATTAGGTTTTTGTAGCCATGAGCAACAGACTTGATAGCCGTATAAACTTTTCTCTGTAGCTGCAAGGCAAAGAGTCGATAACCGCGTTAATTCGTATTTTGTGGCTGTGTGCCACAGAATAGATAGTTGTATTGGGTTTTTCTAGCTGGGAGCAACATACTTGATAGCCGTATAAATTGTTTTCTGTAGCTGCAAGGCAAAGAGTCAATAACCGCGTTAATCTGTCTTTTGTGGCTGTGCGCCACATAATAAAAAGTCGTATTAGGTTTTTGTAGCTGGGAGCAACAGACTTGATAGCCGTATAAACTTTTTTCCGTAGCTGCAAGCCAATGAGTCGATAACCGCGTTAATTCGTATTTCGTGGCTGTGCGCCACAAAATAGATAGTCGTGTTAGGTCTTTGTAGCTGGGAGCAACAGACTGGATAGCCGTATGAACTTTTCTCTGTAACTGCAAGCCAAAGAGTCGATAACCGCGTTAATTTGTCTTTTGTGGCTGTGCGCCACAGAATATAAAGTCGTATTCGGTTTTTGTAGCTGGGAGCAACAGACGTGATAGCCGTATGAACTGTTCTCTGTAAATGCAAGCCACAGAGTAAATAACCGCGTTAATTCGTATTTTCTGCTTGTGCACCACAGAAAAGATTGTCGTATTAGGTTTTTGTAGCTGGGAGCAACAGACTTGATAGCCGTATAAACTTTTTCCTGTAGCTGCAAGGCAAAGAGTCAATAACCGCGTTAAACTGTATTTTGTGGCTGTGCGCCACAGGATGTACAGTCGTATTAGGTTTTTGTAGTTGTGAGCAACAGACTTGATAGCCGTGTGATTTTTTTTCTGTAACTGCAAGCCGAAAAGTCGATAACCGCGTTAATTTGTATTTCGTGGCTGTGCGCCACAGAAAAGATAGTCGTATCAGGTTCTTGTAGCTGGGAGCAACAGACTTGATAGCCGTATGAACTGTTCTCTGTAGCTGCAAGGCAAAGAGTCGATAACCGCGTTAATTCGTATTTTGTGGCTGTGCGCCACAGGATGTACAGTCGTATTAGGTTTTTGTAGTTGTGAGCAACAGACTTGATAGCCGTGTGATTTTTTTTCTGTAACTGCAAGCCGAAAAGTCGATAACCGCGTTAATTTGTATTTTGTGGCTGTGTGCCACAGAATAGATAGTTGTATTGGGTTTTTCTAGCTGGGAGCAACATACTTGATAGCCGTATAAATTGTTTTCTGTAGCTGCAAGGCAAAGAGTCAATAACCGCGTTAATCTGTCTTTTGTGGCTGTGCGCCACATAATAAAAAGTCGTATTAGGTTTTTGTAGCTGGGAGCAACAGACTTGATAGCCGTATAAACTTTTTTCCGTAGCTGCAAGCCAATGAGTCGATAACCGCGTTAATTCGTATTTCGTGGCTGTGCGCCACAAAATAGATAGTCGTGTTAGGTCTTTGTAGCTGGGAGCAACAGACTGGATAGCCGTATGAACTTTTCTCTGTAACTGCAAGCCAAAGAGTCGATAACCGCGTTAATTTGTCTTTTGTGGCTGTGCGCCACAGAATATAAAGTCGTATTCGGTTTTTGTAGCTGGGAGCAACAGACGTGATAGCCGTATGAACTGTTCTCTGTAAATGCAAGCCACAGAGTAAATAACCGCGTTAATTCGTATTTTCTGCTTGTGCACCACAGAAAAGATTGTCGTATTAGGTTTTTGTAGCTGGGAGCAACAGACTTGATAGCCGTATAAACTTTTTCCTGTAGCTGCAAGGCAAAGAGTCAATAACCGCGTTAAACTGTATTTTGTGGCTGTGCGCCACAGGATGTACAGTCGTATTAGGTTTTTGTAGTTGTGAGCAACAGACTTGATAGCCGTGTGATTTTTTTTCTGTAACTGCAAGCCGAAAAGTCGATAACCGCGTTAATTTGTATTTCGTGGCTGTGCGCCACAGAAAAGATAGTCGTATCAGGTTCTTGTAGCTGGGAGCAACAGACTTGATAGCCGTATGAACTTTTTCCTGTAGCTGCAAGGCAAAGAGTCAATAACCGCGTTAATTTGTCTTTTGTGGCTGTGCGCCACAGAATATAAAGTCGTATTAGGTTTTTATAACTGGGAGCAACAGACTTGATAGCCGTATAAGCTTTTTTCTGTAGCTGCAAGCCAAAGAGTCGATAACCGCGTTAATTAGTCTTTTGTGACTGTGCGCCACAGAATATAAAGTCGTATTAGGTTTTTGTAGCTGGGAGCAACAGACTTGATAGCCGTATAAGCTTTTTTCTGTAGCTGCAAGCCAAAGAGTCGATAACAGCGTTAATTCGTATTTTGTGGCTGTGCGCCACAGAATATATAGTCGTATTAGGTTCTTGTAGCTGTGAGCAACACACTTGGTAGCCGTATAAGCTTTTCTCTGTAGCTGCAAGCCAAAGAGTCGATAACAGCGTTAATTCGTATTTTGTGGCTGTGCGCCACATAATAGATTGTCGTATTAGGTTTTTGTAGCTGCGAGCAACAGATTTGATAGCCGTATAAACTTTTTTTTTGTAGCTGCAAGGCAAAGAGGTAATAACCGCGTTAATTTGTCTTTTGTGGCTGTGCGCCACAGAATATAAAGTCGTATTAGGTTTTTGTAGCCATGAGCAACAGACTTGATAGCCGTATAAACTTTTTCTGTAGCTGCAAGGCAAAGAGTCGATAACCGCGTTAATTCGTATTTTGTGGCTGTGTGCCACAGAATAGATAGTTGTATTGGGGTTTTCTAGCTGGGAGCAACATACTTGATAGCCGTATAAACTTTTTTCTGTAGCTGCTAGGCAAAGAGTCAATAACCGCGTAAGTTTGTCTTTTGTGGCTGTGCGCCACAGAATATAAAGTCGTATTAGGTTTTCGTAGCCATGAGCAACTTGATAGCCGTATGAACTTTTTCCTGTAGCTGCAAGGCAAAGAGTCAATAACCGCGTTAATTTGTCTTTTGTGGCTGTGCGCCACAGAATATAAAGTCGTATTAGGTTTTTGTAGCTGGGAGCAACAGACTTGATAGCCGTATAAGCTTTTTTCTGTAGCTGCAAGCCAAAGAGTCGATAACAGCGTTAATTCATGAAAAAGTGGGGGCCCAACGACTGTGAGATTTGTCTTCTGCTGTGCGCCGCTTAGACAGCTACTCTCAAATGGAGCAGCTACTGCTACAAAAACCGGAAAATACTTATATACTCAAGTATAACTGTTCATTACGAACATACAAAAGTCGTAAAATATTTTTTCAAACCTGTAAACTAGAATCTACAAGTCACAGCTGTAAAAGAGAGAACAACTGTTGAATAATATGCAAGTTTTATAGCACCTAGAGTAACAATTAAGGACCAAAACTGCAAATCATTGTGTACAAAACCAGAATCTCTATAGTTGACTACGTTGAGTTAACATCTGTGATTTGTATATTATAGTTTACAGGTTTGAAAAAATATTTTACGACTTTTGTATGTTCGTAATGAACAGTTATACTTGAGTATATAAGTATTTTCCGGTTTTTGTAGCAGTAGCTGCTCCATTTGAGAGTAGCTGTCTAAGCGGCGCACAGCAGAAGACAAATCTCACAGTCGTTGGGCCCCCACTTTTTCATGAATTTTTCTCTTTTTGTACACATGCCGTAGGTATGTGGTTTGATCTGTACGGTGCAGATAAAATTGTTTTCTTAATGAATGACTTGTCAAGTATTACCATCATACGAAAAAAATATGACGTCAACATTGCAGTTCTGGAACTTACTTTTTCTGCCCTTCAGATTCCCAGAATACGTCATGTTTGAATGAAGTTTCATCGTGAATTGACCATTTTCAAGAAACTTTCAGCATTCGAAAACATATTTCACGTCAATTTTTTCAAATGTTGACGTCATCTGGTCTTCTGAATTCCAGAATAAGTCATATTTAGATAAAGTTTCATCGTTAATATACCATTTTTGAGATATTTTCAGCATTTGAAATAATATGTGACGTCAACTTTGCACTTTTCAAAAATGACGTCATCTGGTCTCCAGAATCCCAGAATACGTCACTCTTAGATTGAGTTTCACCGTTAATTGACCCTTCCTAAGATATAAACATCATTTGAAAATATATGTGACATCAACTTTGCACTTTTCGATTATGACGTCATCCGAGCTCCAGAATCCTCGATGACGTCATCAGTAGAAGACTTACATCTGAATCAATGTCAGTTCATGTCGTGGTATCATACTCCAAATTTTACTTGAATTGGTTAGGACTGAGCTGAGTTATAACGCAATTTGATTTACCGTGACAGAGAGGGCGAGAGAGTGCACGAAATGAAGAGACGCAGAGACATTTTCAAAGACCTATAACTTAATGAAAAATGATTTTTTTCGAAAAAAAGTTTGCGCCCCCAAGGTTTGAGTGGGATATCTATCGTGTCCCAAATTTTCAGTCAAATCGGTTCACACATAAAAATTTCCCAGGAGTGCGCACACACACAGACAGACAGATACACGGCGGAAGTTGGCGGTCTGCATGAAGCGCATAACGTCATAACTCGGCTCAAACTTAATCAATTTCGTTCACATTTTGAATATAGCTTGTAAATGTGCCATAGAAAATCAGCAAATCATAAAAAGTTTTGATTTGCACAATTGGACCTTTTTGAGAGTGAACTAAAAAAATGAAAGCGCGCATTAGCCGGACCAAAGACAAATCTCGCACAGCGCTTCGCGCTGCGCGCGATTCGTATTTTGTGACTGTGCGCCACAGAATATATAGTCGTATTAGGTTCTTGTAGCTGTGAGCAACACACTTGGTAGCCGTATAAGCTTTTCTCTGTAGCTGCAAGCCAAAGAGTCGATAACAGCGTTAATTCGTATTTTGTGGCTGTGCGCCACATAATAGATTGTCGTATTAGGTTTTTGTAGCTGCGAGCAACAGATTTGATAGCCGTATAAACTTTTTTTCTGTAGCTGCAAGGCAAAGAGGTAATAACCGCGTTAATTTGTCTTTTGTGGCTGTGCGCCACAGAATATAAAGTCGTATTAGGTTTTTGTAGCCATGAGCAACAGACTTGATAGCCGTATAAACTTTTTTCTGTAGCTGCAAGGCAAAGAGTCGATAACCGCGTTAATTCGTATTTTGTGGCTGTGTGCCACAGAATAGATAGTTGTATTGGGTTTTTCTAGCTGGGAGCAACATACTTGATAGCCGTATAAACTTTTTTCTGTAGCTGCTAGGCAAAGAGTCAATAACCGCGTAAGTTTGTCTTTTGTGGCTGTGCGCCACAGAATATAAAGTCGTATTAGGTTTTCGTAGCCATGAGCAACTTGATAGCCGTATGAACTGTTCTCTGTAGCTGCAGGGCAAAAAGTCGATAACCGCGTTAATTCGTATGTTGTGGCTGTGCGCCACAGAATAGATTGTCGTATTAGGTTTTTGTAGCTGGGAACAACATATTTGATAGCCGTATGAACTGTTCTCTGTAGCTGCAAGGCAAAGAGTCGATAACCGCGTTAATTCGTATTTTGTGACTGTGCGCCACAGAATATATAGTCGTATTAGGTTCTTGTAGCTGTGAGCAACACACTTGGTAGCCGTATAAGCTTTTCTCTGTAGCTGCAAGCCAAAGAGTCGATAACAGCGTTAATTCGTATTTTGTGGCTGTGCGCCACATAATAGATTGTCGTATTAGGTTTTTGTAGCTGCGAGCAACAGATTTGATAGCCGTATAAACTTTTTTTCTGTAGCTGCAAGGCAAAGAGGTAATAACCGCGTTAATTTGTCTTTTGTGGCTGTGCGCCACAGAATATAAAGTCGTATTAGGTTTTTGTAGCCATGAGCAACAGACTTGATAGCCGTATAAACTTTTTTCTGTAGCTGCAAGGCAAAGAGTCGATAACCGCGTTAATTCGTATTTTATGGCTGTGTGCCACAGAATAGATAGTTGTATTGGGTTTTTCTAGCTGGGAGCAACATACTTGATAGCCGTATAAACTTTTTTCTGTAGCTGCTAGGCAAATAGTCAATAACCGCGTAAGTTTGTCTTTTGTGGCTGTGCGCCACAGAATATAAAGTCGTATTAGGTTTTCGTAGCCATGAGCAACTTGATAGCCGTATGAACTGTTCTCTGTAGCTGCAGGGCAAAAAGTCGATAACCGCGTTAATTCGTATGTTGTGGCTGTGCGCCACAGAATAGATTGTCGTATTAGGTTTTTGTAGCTGGGAACAACATATTTGATAGCCGTATGAACTGTTCTCTGTAGCTGCAAGGCAAAGAGTCGATAACCGCGTTAATTCGTATTTTGTGGCTGTGCGCCACAGAATAGATTGTCGTATCAGGTTTTTGTAGCTGGGAACAACAGACTTGATAGCCGTATTAACTTTTTTCTGTAGCTGCAAAGCAAATAGTCGATAACCGCGTTAATTCGTATTTTGTGGCTGTGCGCCACAGAATAGATAGTCGTATTAGGTTTTTGTAGCTGGGAGCAACATACTTGATAGCCGTATAAACTTTTTTCTGTAGCTGCAAAGAGTCAATAACCGCGTTAATTTGTCTTTTGTGGCTGTGCGCCACAGAATATAAAGTCGTATTAGGTTTTTGTAGCTGGGAGCAACAGACTTAATAGCCGTATAAACTTTTTTCTGTAGCTGCAAGGCAAAGAGGTAATAACCGCGTTAATTTGTCTTTTGTGGCTGTGCGCCACAGAATATAAAGTCGTATTAGGTTTTTGTAGCCATGAGCAACAGACTTGATAGCCGTATAAACTTTTTTCTGTAGCTGCAAGGCAAAAAGTCGATAACCGCGTTAATTCGTATTTTGTGGCTGTGTGCCACAGAATAAATAGTTGTATTGGGTTTTTCTAGCTGGGAGCAACATACTTGATAGCCGTATAAACTTTTTTCCGTAGCTGCAAGCCAATGAGTCGATAACCGCGTTAATTCGTATTTCGTGGCTGTGCGCCACAGAATAGATTGTCGTATTTTGTTTTTGTAGTTGGAAGCAACAGACTTGATAGCCGTATGATTTTTTTTGTAGCTGCAAGTCAAAATGTCAATAACCGCGTTAATTCGTCTTTGTGGCTGTGCGCCACAGAATAGATTGTCGTATTAGGTTTTTGTAGCTGGGAGCAACAAATTTGATAGCCGTATGAAATGTTCTCTGTAACTGCGAGGCAAAGAGTCAATAACCGCGTTAATTCGTCTTTTGTGGCTGTGCGCCACAGAATATATAGTCGTATTAGGTTTTTGTAGCTGGGAGCAACAGACTTGATAGCCGTATGAACTTTTCTCTTTAGCTGCAGACCAACAAGTCGATAACCGCGATAATTCGTATTTTGTGGCTGTGCGCCACAGAATAGATTGTCGTATTAGGTTTTTGTAGCTGGGAGCAACAGATTTGATAGCCGTATGAACTGTTCTCTGTAGCTGCAAGGCAAAGAGTTGATACCCGCGTCAATTCGTATTTTGTGGCTGTGCGCCACAGAATAGTATTAGGTTTTTGTAGCTGGGAGCAACATACTTGATAGCCGTATAACCTTTTTCCTGTAGCTGCACGGCAAAGAGTCAACAACCGCGTTAATTTGTCTTTTGTGGCTGTGCGCCACAGAATATAAAGTCGTATTAGGTTTTCGTAGCTGGGAGCAACAGACTTGATAGCCGTATGAACTTTTTTCTGTAGCTGCAAGGCAAAGAGGTAATAACCGCGTTAATTTGTCTTTTGTGGCTGTGCGCCACAGAATAGATTGTCGTATCAGGTTTTTGTAGCTGGGAGCAACAGACTTGATAGCCGTATGAACTTTTCTCTGTAGCTGCAAGCCAACAAGTCGATAACCGCGATAATTCGTATTTTGTGGCTGTGCGCCACAGGATGTACAGTCGTATTAGGTTTTTGTAGCTGGGAGCAACAGACGTGATAGCCGTATGAACTGTTCTCTGTGAATGCAAGCCACAGAGTCAAAAACAGCGTTAATTCGTATTTTCTGCTTGTGCACCACAGAAAAGATTGTCGTATTAGGTTTTTGTAGCTGGGAGCAACAGACTTGATAGCCGTATAAACTTTTTTCTGTAGCTGCAAGGCAAAAAGTCGATAACCGCGTTAATTCGTATTTTGTGGCTGTGTGCCACAGAATAGATAGTTGTATTGGGTTTTTCTAGCTGGGAGCAACATACTTGATAGCCGTATAAACTTTTTTCCGTAGCTGCAAGCCAATGAGTCGATAACCGCGTTAATTCGTATTTCGTGGCTGTGCGCCACAGAATAGATTGTCGTATTTTGTTTTTGTAGTTGGAAGCAACAGACTTGATAGCCGTATGATTTTTTTTGTAGCTGCAAGTCAAAATGTCAATAATCGCGTTAATTCGTCTTTGTGGCTGTGCGCCACAGAATAGATTGTCGTATTAGGTTTTTGTAGCTGGGAGCAACAAATTTGATAGCCGTATGAAATGTTCTCTGTAACTGCGAGGCAAAGAGTCAATAACCGCGTTAATTCGTCTTTTGTGGCTGTGCGCCACAGAATATATAGTCGTATTAGGTTTTTGTAGCTGGGAGCAACAGACTTGATAGCCGTATGAACTTTTCTCTTTAGCTGCAGACCAACAAGTCGATAACCGCGATAATTCGTATTTTGTGGCTGTGCGCCACAGAATAGATTGTCGTATTAGGTTTTTGTAGCTGGGAGCAACAGATTTGATAGCCGTATGAACTGTTCTCTGTAGCTGCAAGGCAAAGAGTCGATACCCGCGTCAATTCGTATTTTGTGGCTGTGCGCCACAGAATAGTATTAGGTTTTTGTAGCTGGGAGCAACATACTTGATAGCCGTATAACCTTTTTCCTGTAGCTGCACGGCAAAGAGTCAACAACCGCGTTAATTTGTCTTTTGTGGCTGTGCGCCACAGAATATAAAGTCGTATTAGGTTTTCGTAGCTGGGAGCAACAGACTTGATAGCCGTATGAACTTTTTTCTGTAGCTGCAAGGCAAAGAGGTAATAACCGCGTTAATTTGTCTTTTGTGGCTGTGCGCCACAGAATAGATTGTCGTATCAGGTTTTTGTAGCTGGGAGCAACAGACTTGATAGCCGTATGAACTTTTCTCTGTAGCTGCAAGCCAACAAGTCGATAACCGCGATAATTCGTATTTTGTGGCTGTGCGCCACAGGATGTACAGTCGTATTAGGTTTTTGTAGCTGGGAGCAACAGACGTGATAGCCGTATGAACTGTTCTCTGTGAATGCAAGCCACAGAGTCAAAAACCGCGTTAATTCGTATTTTCTGCTTGTGCACCACAGAAAAGATTGTCGTATTAGGTTTTTGTAGCTGGGAGCAACAGACTTGATAGCCGTATAAACTTTTTTCTGTAGCTGCAAGGCAAAGAGTCAATAACCGCGTTAATTCGTATTTTGTGGTTGTGCACCACAGAAAAGATAGTCGTATTAAGTTTTTGTAGTTGTGAGCAACAGACTTGATAGCCGTGTGATTTTTTTTATCTGTAACTGCAAGCCGAAAAGTCGATAACCGCGTTAATTTGTATTTCGTGGCTGTGCGCCACAGAAAAGATAGTCGTATCAGGTTCTTGTAGCTGGGAGCAACAGACTTGATAGCCGTATGAACTTTTTCCTGTAGCTGCAAGGCAAAGAGTCAATAACCGCGTTAATTTGTATTTTGTGGCTGTGCGCCACAGAATATAAAGTCGTATTAGGTTTTTATAGCTGGGAGCAACAGACTTGATAGCCGTATAAGCTTTTTTCTGTAGCTGCAAGCCAAAGAGTCGATAACCGCGTTAATTTGTCTTTTGTGGCTGTGCGCCACAGAATATAAAGTCGTATTAGGTTTTTGTAGCTGGGAGCAACAGACGTGATAGCCGTATGAACTGTTCTCTGTGAATGCAAGCCACAGAGTCAAAAACCGCGTTAATTCGTATTTTCTGCTTGTGCACCACAGAAAAGATTGTCGTATTAGGTTTTTGTAGCTGGGAGCAACAGACTTGATAGCCGTATAAACTTTTTTCTGTAGCTGCAAGGCAAAGAGTCAATAACCGCGTTAATTCGTATTTTGTGGTTGTGCACCACAGAAAAGATAGTCGTATTAAGTTTTTGTAGCTGGTAGCAACAGACTTGATGGCCGTATAAATTTTTTTCTGTAGCTGCAAGGCAAAGAGTCAATAACCGCGTTAAACTGTCTTTTGTGGCTGTGCGCCACAGGGTATACAGTCGTATTAGGTTTTTGTAGTTGTGAGCAACAGACTTGATAGCCGTGTGATTTTTTTTTCTGTAACTACAAGCCGAAAAGTCAATAACCGCGTTAATTTGTATTCCGTGGCTGTGCGCCACAGAATAGATAGTCGTATCAGGTTCTTGTAGCTGGGAGCAACAGACTTGATAGCCGTATGAACTTTTTCCTGTAGCTGCAGGGCAAAAAGTCGATAACCGCGTTAATTCGTATGTTGTGGCTGTGCGCCACAGAATAGATTGTCGTATTAGGTTTTTGTAGCTGGGAGCAACATATTTGATAGCCGTATAAACTTTTTTTCTGTAGCTGCAAGGCAAAGAGTCGATAACCACGTTAATTCGTATTTTGTGGCTGTGCGCCACAGAATAGATTGTCGTATTAGGTTTTTGTAGCTGGGAGCAACAGACTTGATAGCCGTATAAACTTTTTTCTGTAGCTGCAAGGCAAAGAGTCAATAACCGCGTTAATTCGTATTTTGTGGTTGTGCACCACAGAAAAGATAGTCGTATTAAGTTTTTGTAGCTGGTAGCAACAGACTTGATGGCCGTATAAATTTTTTTCTGTAGCTGCAAGGCAAAGAGTCAATAACCGCGTTAAACTGTCTTTTGTGGCTGTGCGCCACAGGGTATACAGTCGTATTAGGTTTTTGTAGTTGTGAGCAACAGACTTGATAGCCGTGTGATTTTTTTTTCTGTAACTGCAAGCCGAAAAGTCAATAACCGCGTTAATTTGTATTTCGTGGCTGTGCGCCACAGAATAGATAGTCGTATCAGGTTCTTGTAGCTGGGAGCAACAGACTTGATAGCCGTATGAACTTTTTCCTGTAGCTGCAAGGCAAAGAGTCAATAACCGCGTTAATTCGTCTTTGTGGCTGTGCGCCACAGAATAGATTGTCGTATTAGGTTTTTGTAGCTGGGAGCAACAGATTTGATAGCCGTATGAAATGTTCTCTGTAACTGCGAGGCAAAGAGTCAATAACCGCGTTAATTCGTCTTTTGTGGCTGTGCGCCACAGAATATATAGTCGTATTAGGTTTTTGTAGCTGGGAGCAACAGACTTGATAGCCGTATGAACTTTTCTCTTTAGCTGCAGACCAACAAGTCGATAACCGCGATAATTCGTATTTTGTGGCTGTGCGCCACAGAATAGATTGTCGTATTAGGTTTTTGTAGCTGGGAGCAACAGATTTGATAGCCGTATGAACTGTTCTCTGTAGCTGCAAGGCAAAGAGTCGATACCCGCGTTAATTCGTATTTTGTGGCTGTGCGCCACAGAATAGTATTAGGTTTTTGTAGCTGGGAGCAACATACTTGATAGCCGTATAACCTTTTTCCTGTAGCTGCACGGCAAAGAGTCAACAACCGCGTTAATTTGTCTTTTGTGGCTGTGCGCCACAGAATATAAAGTCGTATTAGGTTTTCATAGCTGGGAGCAACAGACTTGATAGCCGTATGAACTTTTTTCTGTAGCTGCAAGGCAAAGAGGTAAAACCGCGTTAATTTGTCTTTTGTGGCTGTGCGCCACAGAATAGATTGTCGTATCAGGTTTTTGTAGCGGGAGCAACAGACTTGATAGCCGTATGAACTTTTCTCTGTAGCTGCAAGCCAACAAGTCGATAACCGCGATAATTCGTATTTTGTGGCTGTGCGCCACAGAAAAGATTGTCGTATTAGGTTTTTGTAGCTGGGAGCAACAGATTTGATAGCCGTATGAACTGTTCTCTGTAGCTGCAAGGCAAAGAGTCGATAACCGCGTTAATTCGTATTTTGTGGCTGTGCGCCACAGAATAGTATTAGGTTTTTGTAGCTGGGAGCAACATACTTGATAGCCGTATAACCTTTTTCCTGTAGCTGCACGGCAAAGAGTCAATAACCGCGTTAATTTGTCTGTTGTGGCTGTGCGCCACAGAATATAAAGTCGAATTAGGTTTTCGTAGCTGGGAGCAACAGACTTGATAGCCGTATGAACTTTTTTCTGTAGCTGCAAGGCAAAGAGGTAATAACCGCGTTAATTTGTATTTTGTGGCTGTGCGCCACAGAATATATTGTCGTATCAGGTTCTTGTAGCTGGGAGCAACAGACTTGATAGCCGTATGAACTTTTCTCTGTAGCTGCAAGCCAACAAGTCGATAACCGCGATAATTCGTATTTTGTGGCTGTGCGCCACAGAATAGATTGTCGTATTGGGTTTTTGTAGCTGGGAGCAACAGATTTGATAGCCGTATGAACTGTTCTCTGTAGCTGCAAGGCAAAGAGTCGATAACCGCGTTAATTCGTATTTTGTGGCTGTGCGCCACAGAATAGATAGTCGTGTTAGGTTTTTGTAGCTGGGAGCAACATACTTGATAGCCGTAAACCCTTTTCCTGTAGCTGCACGGCAAAGAGTCAATAACCGCGTTAATTTGTCTTTTGTGGCTGTGCGCCACAGAATACAAAGTCGTATTAGGTTTTTGTAGCTGGGAGCAACAGACGTGATAGCCGTATGAACTTCTTTCTGTAGCTGCAAGGCAAAGAGGTAATAACCGCGTTAATTTGTCTTTTGTGGCTGTGCGCCTTAGAATAGATTGTCGTATCAGGTTTTTGTAGCTGGGAGCAACAGACTTGATAGCCGTATGAACTTTTTTCTGTAGCTGCAAGGCAAAGAGTCGATAACCACGTTAATTCGTATTTTGTGGCTGTGCGCCACAGAATAGATTGTCGTATTAGGTTTTTGTAGCTGGGAGCAACAGATTTGATAGCCGTATAAACTTTTTTCTGTAGCTTCTAGGCAAAGAGTCGATAACCGCGTTAATTCGTATTTTGTGGCTGTGCGCCACAGAATAGTATTAGGTTTTTGTAGCTGGGAGCAACATACTTGATAGCCGTATAACCTTTTTCCTGTAGCTGCACGGCAAAGAGTCAACAACCGCGTTAATTTGTCTTTTGTGGCTGTGCGCCACAGAATATAAAGTCGTATTAGGTTTTCGTAGCTGGGAGCAACCGACTTGATAGCCGTATGAACTTTTTTCTGTAGCTGCAAGGCAAAGAGGTAATAACCGCGTTAATTTGTCTTTTGTGGCTGTGCGCCACAGAATAGATTGTCGTATCAGGTTTTTGTAGCTGGGAGCAACAGACTTGATAGCCGTATGAACTTTTCTCTGTAGCTGCAAGCCAACAAGTCGATAACCGCGATAATTCGTATTTTGTGGCTGTGCGCCACAGGATGTACAGTCGTATTAGGTTTTTGTAGTTGTGAGCAACAGACTTGATAGCCGTGTGATTTTTTTTTCTGTAACTGCAAGCCGAAAAGTCGATAACCGCGTTAATTTGTATTTCGTGGCTGTGCGCCACAGAAAAGATAGTCGTATCAGGTTCTTGTAGCTGGGAGCAACAGACGTGATAGCCGTATGAACTGTTCTCTGTAAATGCAAGCCACAGAGTCAAAAACCGCGTTAATTCGTATTTTCTGCTTGTGCACCACAGAAAAGATTGTCGTATTAGGTTTTTGTAGCTGGGAGCAACAGACTTGATAGCCGTATAAACTTTTTTCTGTAGCTGCAAGGCAAAAAGTCAATAACCGCGTTAATTCGTGTTTTGTGGTTGTGCACCACAGAAAAGATAGTCGTATTCAGTTTTTGTAGCTGGTAGCAACAGACTTGATGGCCGTATAAATTTTTTTCTGTAGCTGCAAGGCAAAGAGTCAATAACCGCGTTAAACTGTCTTTTGTGGCTGTGCGCCACAGGGTATACAGTCGTATTAGGTTTTTGTAGCTGCGAGCAACAGATTTGATAGCCGTATAAACTTTTTTTCTGTAGCTGCAAGGCAAAGAGGTAATAACCGCGTTAATTTGTCTTTTGTGGCTGTGCGCCACAGAATATAAAGTCGTATTAGGTTTTTGTAGCCATGAGCAACAGACTTGATAGCCGTATAAACTTTTTTCTGTAGCTGCAAGGCAAAGAGTCGATAACCGCGTTAATTCGTATTTTGTGGCTGTGTGCCACAGAATAGATAGTTGTATTGGGTTTTTCTAGCTGGGAGCAACATACTTGATAGCCGTATAAACTTTTTTCTGTAGCTGCTAGGCAAAGAGTCAATAACCGCGTAAATTTGTCTTTTGTGGCTGTGCGCCACAGAATATAAAGTCGTATTAGGTTTATGTAGCCATGAGCAACTTGATAGCCGTATGAACTGTTCTCTGTAGCTGCAGGGCAAAAAGTCGATAACCGCGTTAATTCGTATGTTGTGGCTGTGCGCCACAGAATAGATTGTCGTATTAGGTTTTTGTAGCTGGGAGCAACATATTTGATAGCCGTATAAACTTTTTTTCTGTAGCTGCAAGGCAAAGAGTCGATAACCACGTTAATTCGTATTTTGTGGCTGTGCGCCACAGAATAGATTGTCGTATTAGGTTTTTGTAGCTGGGAGCAACAGATTTGATAGCCGTATAAACTTTTTTCTGTAGCTGCTAGGCAAAGAGTCGATAACCGCGTTAATTCGTATTTTGTGGCTGTGCGCCACAGAATAGTATTAGGTTTTTGTAGCTGGGAGCAACATACTTGATAGCCGTATAACCTTTTTCCTGTAGCTGCACGGCAAAGAGTCAACAACCGCGTTAATTTGTCTTTTGTGGCTGTGCGCCACAGAATATAAAGTCGTATTAGGTTTTCGTAGCTGGGAGCAACCGACTTGATAGCCGTATGAACTTTTTTCTGTAGCTGCAAGGCAAAGAGGTAATAACCGCGTTAATTTGTCTTTTGTGGCTGTGCGCCACAGAATAGATTGTCGTATCAGGTTTTTGTAGCTGGGAGCAACATACTTGATAGCCGTATGAACTTTTCTCTGTAGCTGCAAGCCAACAAGTCGATAACCGCGATAATTCGTATTTTGTGGCTGTGCGCCACAGGATGTACAGTCGTATTAGGTTTTTGTAGTTGTGAGCAACAGACTTGATAGCCGTGTGATTTTTTTTTCTGTAACTGCAAGCCGAAAAGTCGATAACCGCGTTAATTTGTATTTCGTGGCTGTGCGCCACAGAAAAGATAGTCGTATCAGGTTCTTGTAGCTGGGAGCAACAGACGTGATAGCCGTATGAACTGTTCTCTGTAAATGCAAGCCACAGAGTCAAAAACCGCGTTAATTCGTATTTTCTGCTTGTGCACCACAGAAAAGATTGTCGTATTAGGTTTTTGTAGCTGGGAGCAACAGACTTGATAGCCGTATAAACTTTTTTCTGTAGCTGCAAGGCAAAGAGTCAATAACCGCGTTAATTCGTGTTTTGTGGTTGTGCACCACAGAAAAGATAGTCGTATTAAGTTTTTGTAGCTGGTAGCAACAGACTTGATGGCCGTATAAATTTTTTTCTGTAGCTGCAAGGCAAAGAGTCAATAACCGCGTTAAACTGTCTTTTGTGGCTGTGCGCCACAGGGTATACAGTCGTATTAGGTTTTTGTAGCTGCGAGCAACAGATTTGATAGCCGTATAAACTTTTTTTCTGTAGCTGCAAGGCAAAGAGGTAATAACCGCGTTAATTTGTCTTTTGTGGCTGTGCGCCACAGAATATAAAGTCGTATTAGGTTTTTGTAGCCATGAGCAACAGACTTGATAGCCGTATAAACTTTTTTCTGTAGCTGCAAGGCAAAGAGTCGATAACCGCGTTAATTCGTATTTTGTGGCTGTGTGCCACAGAATAGATAGTTGTATTGGGTTTTTCTAGCTGGGAGCAACATACTTGATAGCCGTATAAACTTTTTTCTGTAGCTGCTAGGCAAAGAGTCAATAACCGCGTAAATTTGTCTTTTGTGGCTGTGCGCCACAGAATATAAAGTCGTATTAGGTTTTTGTAGCCATGAGCAACTTGATAGCCGTATGAACTGTTCTCTGTAGCTGCAGGGCAAAAAGTCGATAACCGCGTTAATTCGTATGTTGTGGCTGTGCGCCACAGAATAGATTGTCGTATTAGGTTTTTGTAGCTGGGAGCAACATATTTGATAGCCGTATAAACTTTTTTTCTATAGCTGCAAGGCAAAGAGTCGATAACCACGTTAATTCGTATTTTGTGGCTGTGCGCCACAGAATAGATTGTCGTATTAGGTTTTTGTAGCTGGGAGCAACAGATTTGATAGCCGTATAAACTTTTTTCTGTAGCTGCTAGGCAAAGAGTCGATAACCGCGTTAATTCGTATTTTGTGGCTGTGCGCCACAGAATAGTATTAGGTTTTTGTAGCTGGGAGCAACATACTTGATAGCCGTATAACCTTTTTCCTGTAGCTGCACGGCAAAGAGTCAACTACCGCGTTAATTTGTCTTTTGTGGCTGTGCGCCACAGAATATAAAGTCGTATTAGGTTTTCGTAGCTGGGAGCAACCGACTTGATAGCCGTATGAACTTTTTGCTGTAGCTGCAAGGCAAAGAGGTAATAACCGCGTTAATTTGTCTTTTGTGGCTGTGCGCCACAGAATAGATTGTCGTATCAGGTTTTTGTAGCTGGGAGCAACAGACTTGATAGCCGTATGAACTTTTCTCTGTAGCTGCAAGCCAACAAGTCGATAACCGCGATAATTCGTATTTTGTGGCTGTGCGCCACAGGATGTACAGTCGTATTAGGTTTTTGTAGTTGTGAGCAACAGACTTGATAGCCGTGTGATTTTTTTTTCTGTAACTGCAAGCCGAAAAGTCGATAACCGCGTTAATTTGTATTTCGTGGCTGTGCGCCACAGAAAAGATAGTCGTATCAGGTTCTTGTAGCTGGGAGCAACAGACGTGATAGCCGTATGAACTGTTCTCTGTAAATGCAAGGCAAAGAGTCAATAACCGCGTTAATTTGTCTTTTGTGGCTGTGCGCCACAGAATATAAAGTCGTATTAGGTTTTTATAGCTGGGAGCAACAGACTTGATAGCCGTATAAGCTTTTTTCTGTAGCTGCAAGCCAAAGAGTCGATAGCCGCGTTAATTTGTCTTTTGTGGCTGTGCGCCACAGAATATAAAGTCGTATTAGGTTTTTGTAGCTGGGAGCAACAGACGTGATAGCCGTATGAACTGTTCTCTGTGAATGCAAGCCACAGAGTCAAAAACCGCGTTAATTCGTATTTTCTGCTTGTGCACCACAGAAAAGATTGTCGTATTAGGTTTTTGTAGCTGGGAGCAACAGACTTGATAGCCGTATAAACTTTTTTCTGTAGCTGCAAGGCAAAGAGTCAATAACCGCGTTAATTCGTGTTTTGTGGTTGTGCACCACAGAAAAGATAGTCGTATTAAGTTTTTGTAGCTGGTAGCAACAGACTTGATGGCCGTATAAATTTTTTTCTGTAGCTGCAAGGCAAAGAGTCAATAACCGCGTTAAACTGTCTTTTGTGGCTGTGCGCCACAGGGTATACAGTCGTATTAGGTTTTTGTAGTTGTGAGCAACAGGCTTGATAGCCGTGTGATTTTTTTTTTCTGTAACTGCAAGCCGAAAAGTCAATAACCGCGTTAATTTGTATTTCGTGGCTGTGCGCCACAGAATAGATAGTCGTATCAGGTTCTTGTAGCTGGGAGCAACAGACTTGATAGCCGTATGAACTTTTTCCTGTAGCTGCAAGGCAAAGAGTCAATAACCGCGTTAATTTGTCTTTTGTGGCTGTGCGCCACAGAATATAAAGTCGTATTAGGTTTTTGTAGCTGGGAGCAACAGACTTGATAGCCGTATAAGCTTTTTTCTGTAGCTGCAAGCCAAAGAGTCGATAACAGCGTTAATTCGTATTTTGTGGCTGTGCGCCACAGAATATATAGTCGTATTAGGTTCTTGTAGCTGTGAGCAACACACTTGGTAGCCGTATAAGCTTTTCTCTGTAGCTGCAAGCCAAAGAGTCAATAACCGCGTTAATTCGTGTTTTGTGGTTGTGCACCACAGAAAAGATAGTCGTATTAAGTTTTTGTAGCTGCGAGCAACAGATTTGATAGCCGTATAAACTTTTTTTCTGTAGCTGCAAGGCAAAGAGGTAATAACCGCGTTAATTTGTCTTTTGTGGCTGTGCGCCACAGAATATAAAGTCGTATTAGGTTTTTGTAGCCATGAGCAACAGACTTGATAGCCGTATAAACTTTTTTCTGTAGCTGCAAGGCAAAGAGTCGATAACCGCGTTAATTCGTATTTTGTGGCTGTGTGCCACAGAATAGATAGTTGTATTGGGTTTTTCTAGCTGGGAGCAACATACTTGATAGCCGTATAAACTTTTTTTTGTAGCTGCTAGGCAAAGAGTCAATAACCGCGTAAATTTGTCTTTTGTGGCTGTGCGCCACAGAATATAAAGTCGTATTAGGTTTTTGTAGCCATGAGCAACTTGATAGCCGTATGAACTGTTCTCTGTAGCTGCAGGGCAAAAAGTCGATAACCGCGTTAATTCGTATGTTGTGGCTGTGCGCCACAGAATAGATTGTCGTATTAGGTTTTTGTAGCTGGGAGCAACATATTTGATAGCCGTATGAACTGTTCTCTGTAGCTGCAAGGCAAAGAGTCGATAACCGCGTTAATTCGTATTTTGTGGCTGTGCGCCACAGAATAGATTGTCGTATTATGTTTCTGTAGTTGGAAGCAACAGACTTGATAGCCGTATGATTTTTTTTGTAGCTGCAAGTCAAAATGTCAATAACCGCGTTAATTCGTCTTTGTGGCTGTGCGCCACAGAATAGATTGTCGTATCAGGTTTTTGTAGCTGGGAGCAACAGATTTGATAGCCGTATGAAATGTTATCTGTAACTGCGAGGCAAAGAGTCAATAACCGCGTTAATTCGTCTTTTGTGGCTGTGCGCCGCAGAATATATAGTCGTATTAGGTTTTTGTAGCTGGGAGCAACAGATTTGATAGCCGTATAAACTTTTTTCTGTAGCTGCTAGGCAAAGAGTCGATAACCGCGTTAATTCGTATTTTGTGGCTGTGCGCCACAGAATAGTATTAGGTTTTTGTAGCTGGGAGCAACATACTTGATAGCCGTATAACCTTTTTCCTGTAGCTGCACGGCAAAGAGTCAACAACCGCGTTAATTTGTCTTTTGTGGCTGTGCGCCACAGAATATAAAGTCGTATTAGGTTTTCGTAGCTGGGAGCAACCGACTTGATAGCCGTATGAACTTTTTTCTGTAGCTGCAAGGCAAAGAGGTAATAACCGCGTTAATTTGTCTTTTGTGGCTGTGCGCCACATAATAGATTGTCGTATCAGGTTTTTGTAGCTGGGAGCAACAGACTTGATAGCCGTATGAACTTTTCTCTGTAGCTGCAAGCCAACAAGTCGATAACCGCGATAATTCGTATTTTGTGGCTGTGCGCCACAGGATGTACAGTCGTATTAGGTTTTTGTAGTTGTGAGCAACAGACTTGATAGCCGTGTGATTTTTTTTTCTGTAACTGCAAGCCGAAAAGTCGATAACCGCGTTAATTTGTATTTCGTGGCTGTGCGCCACAGAAAAGATAGTCGTATCAGGTTCTTGTAGCTGGGAGCAACAGACTTGATAGCCGTATGAACTTTTTCCTGTAGCTGCAAGGCAAAGAGTCAATAACCGCGTTAATTTGTCTTTTGTGGCTGTGCGCCACAGAATATAAAGTCGTATTAGGTTTTTATAGCTGGGAGCAACAGACTTGATAGCCGTATAAGCTTTTTTCTGTAGCTGCAAGCCAAAGAGTCGATAGCCGCGTTAATTTGTCTTTTGTGGCTGTGCGCCACAGAATATAAAGTCGTATTAGGTTTTTGTAGCTGGGAGCAACAGACGTGATAGCCGTATGAACTGTTCTCTGTGAATGCAAGCCACAGAGTCAAAAACCGCGTTAATTCGTATTTTCTGCTTGTGCACCACAGAAAAGATTGTCGTATTAGGTTTTTGTAGCTGGGAGCAACAGACTTGATGGCCGTATAAATTTTTTTCTGTAGCTGCAAGGCAAAGAGTCAATAACCGCGTTAAACTGTCTTTTGTGGCTGTGCGCCACAGGGTATACAGTCGTATTAGGTTTTTGTAGTTGTGAGCAACAGACTTGATAGCCGTGTGATTTTTTTTTTCTGTAACTGCAAGCCGAAAAGTCAATAACCGCGTTAATTTGTATTTCGTGGCTGTGCGCCACAGAATAGATAGTCGTATCAGGTTCTTGTAGCTGGGAGCAACAGACTTGATAGCCGTATGAACTTTTTCCTGTAGCTGCAAGGCAAAGAGTCAATAACCGCGTTAATTTGTCTTTTGTGGCTGTGCGCCACAGAATATAAAGTCGTATTAGGTTTTTGTAGCTGGGAGCAACAGACTTGATAGCCGTATAAGCTTTTTTCTGTAGCTGCAAGCCAAAGAGTCGATAACAGCGTTAATTCGTATTTTGTGGCTGTGTGCCACAGAATATATAGTCGTATTAGGTTCTTGTAGCTGTGAGCAACACACTTGGTAGCCGTATAAGCTTTTCTCTGTAGCTGCAAGCCAAAGAGTCGATAACAGCGTTAATTCGTATTTTGTGGCTGTGCGCCACATAATAGATTGTCGTATTAGGTTTTTGTAGCTGCGAGCAACAGATTTGATAGCCGTATAAACTTTTTTTCTGTAGCTGCAAGGCAAAGAGGTAATAACCGCGTTAATTTGTCTTTTGTGGCTGTGCGCCACAGAATATAAAGTCGTATTAGGTTTTTGTAGCCATGAGCAACAGACTTGATAGCCGTATAAACTTTTTTCTGTAGCTGCAAGGCAAAGAGTCGATAACCGCGTTAATTCGTATTTTGTGGCTGTGTGCCACAGAATAGATAGTTGTATTGGGTTTTTCTAGCTGGGAGCAACATACTTGATAGCCGTATAAACTTTTTTTTGTAGCTGCTAGGCAAAGAGTCAATAACCGCGTAAATTTGTCTTTTGTGGCTGTGCGCCACAGAATATAAAGTCGTATTAGGTTTTTGTAGCCATGAGCAACTTGATAGCCGTATGAACTGTTCTCTGTAGCTGCAGGGCAAAAAGTCGATAACCGCGTTAATTCGTATGTTGTGGCTGTGCGCCACAGAATAGATTGTCGTATTAGGTTTTTGTAGCTGGGAGCAACATATTTGATAGCCGTATGAACTGTTCTCTGTAGCTGCAAGGCAAAGAGTCGATAACCGCGTTAATTCGTATTTTGTGGCTGTGCGCCACAGAATAGATTGTCGTATCAGGTTTTTGTAGCTGGGAACAACATACTTGATAGCCGTATTAACTTTTTTCTGTAGCTGCAAAGCAAATAGTCGATAACCGCGTTAATTCGTATTTTGTGGCTGTGCGCCACAGAATAGATAGTCGTATTAGGTTTTTGTAGCTGGGAGCAACATACTTGATAGCCGTATAAACTTTTTTCTGTAGCTGCAAAGAGTCAATAACCGCGTTAATTTGTCTTTTGTGGCTGTGCGCCACAGAATATAAAGTCGTATTAGGTTTTTGTAGCCATGAGCAACAGACTTGATAGCCGTATAAACTTTTTTCCGTAGCTGCAAGCCAATGAGTCGATAACCGCGTTAATTCGTATTTTGTGGCTGTGCGCCACAGAATAGATTGTCGTATTTTGTTTTTGTAGTTGGAAGCAACAGACTTGATAGCCGTATGATTTGTTTTTGTAGCTGCAAGTCAAAATGTCAATAACCGCGTTAATTCGTCTTTGTGGCTGTGCGCCACAGAATAGATTGTCGTATTAGGTTTTTGTAGCTGGGAGCAACAGATTTGATAGCCGTATGAAATGTTCTCTGTAACTGCGAGGCAAAGAGTCAATAACCGCGTTAATTCGTCTTTTGTGGCTGTGCGCCACAGAATATATAGTCGTATTAGGTTTTTGTAGCTGGGAGCAACAGACTTGATAGCCGTATGAACTTTTCTCTTTAGCTGCAGACCAACAAGTCGATAACCGCGATAATTCGTATTTTGTGGCTGTGCGCCACAGAATAGATTGTCGTATTAGGTTTTTGTAGCTGGGAGCAACAGATTTGATAGCCGTATGAACTGTTCTCTGTAGCTGCAAGGCAAAGAGTCGATACCCGCGTTAATTCGTATTTTGTGGCTGTGCGCCACAGAATAGTATTAGGTTTTTGTAGCTGGGAGCAACATACTTGATAGCCGTATAACCTTTTTCCTGTAGCTGCACGGCAAAGAGTCAACAACCGCGTTAATTTGTCTTTTGTGGCTGTGCGCCACAGAATATAAAGTCGTATTAGGTTTTCATAGCTGGGAGCAACAGACTTGATAGCCGTATGAACTTTTTTCTGTAGCTACAAGGCAAAGAGGTAATAACCGCGTTAATTTGTCTTTTGTGGCTGTGCGCCACAGAATAGATTGTCGTATTAGGTTTTTGTAGCTGGGAGCAACAGATTTGATAGCCGTATGAAATGTTCTCTGTAACTGCGAGGCAAAGAGTCAATAACCGCGTTAATTCGTCTTTTGTGGCTGTGCGCCACAGAATATATAGTCGTATTAGGTTTTTGTAGCTGGGAGCAACAGACTTGATAGCCGTATGAACTTTTCTCTTTAGCTGCAGACCAACAAGTCGATAACCGCGATAATTCGTATTTTGTGGCTGTGCGCCACAGAATAGATTGTCGTATTAGGTTTTTGTAGCTGGGAGCAACAGATTTGATAGCCGTATGAACTGTTCTCTGTAGCTGCAAGGCAAAGAGTCGATACCCGCGTTAATTCGTATTTTGTGGCTGTGCGCCACAGAATAGTATTAGGTTTTTGTAGCTGGGAGCAACATACTTGATAGCCGTATAACCTTTTTCCTGTAGCTGCACGGCAAAGAGTCAACAACCGCGTTAATTTGTCTTTTGTGGCTGTGCGCCACAGAATATAAAGTCGTATTAGGTTTTCATAGCTGGGAGCAACAGACTTGATAGCCGTATGAACTTTTTTCTGTAGCTGCAAGGCAAAGAGGTAATAACCGCGTTAATTTGTCTTTTGTGGCTGTGCGCCACAGAATAGATTGTCGTATTAGGTTTTTGTAGCTGGGAGCAACAGATTTGATAGCCGTATGAACTGTTCTCTGTAGCTGCAAGGCAAAGAGTCGATAACCGCGTTAATTCGTATTTTGTGGCTGTGCGCCACAGAATAGTATTAGGTTTTTGTAGCTGGGAGCAACATACTTGATAGCCGTATAACCTTTTTCCTGTAGCTGCACGGCAAAGAGTCAATAACCGCGTTAATTTGTCTTTTGTGGCTGTGCGCCACAGAATATAAAGTCGAATTAGGTTTTCGTAGCTGGGAGCAACAGACTTGATAGCCGTATGAACTTTTTGCTGTAGCTGCAAGGCAAAGAGGTAATAACCGCGTTAATTTGTCTTTTGTGGCTGTGCGCCACAGAATAGATTGTCGTATCAGGTTTTTGTAGCTGGGAGCAACAGACTTGATAGCCGTATGAACTTTTCTCTGTAGCTGCAAGCCAACAAGTCGATAACCGCGATAATTCGTATTTTGTGGCTGTGCGCCACAGAATAGATTGTCGTATTGGGTTTTTGTAGCTGGGAGCAACAGATTCGATAGCCGTATGAACTGTTCTCTGTAGCTGCAAGGCAAAGAGTCGATAACCGCGTTAATTCGTATTTTGTGGCTGTGCGCCACAGAATAGATAGTCGTATTAGGTTTTTGTAGCTGGGAGCAACATACTTGATAGCCGTATAACCTTTTCCCTGTAGCTGCACGGCAAAGAGTCAATAACCGCGTTAATTTGTCTTTTGTGGCTGTGCGCCACAGAATACAAAGTCGTATTAGGTTTTTGTAGCTGAGAGCAACAGACGTGATAGCCGTATGAACTTCTTTCTGTAGCTGCAAGGCAAAGAGGTAATAACCGCGTTAATTTGTCTTTTGTGGCTGTGCGCCTTAGAATAGATTGTCGTATCAGGTTTTTGTAGCTGGGAGCAACAGACTTGATAGCCGTATGAACTTTTTTCTGTAGCTGCAAGGCAAAGAGGTAATAACCGCGTTAATTTGTCTTTTGTGGCTGTGCGCCACAGGATATAAAGTCGTATTAGGTTTTTGTAGCCATGAGCAACAGACTTGAGAGCCGTATAAACTTTTTTTCTGTAGCTGCAAGGCAAAGAGTCGATAACCACGTTAATTCGTATTTTGTGGCTGTGCGCCACAGAATAGATTGTCGTATTAGGTTTTTGTAGCTGGGAGCAACATATTTGATAGCCGTATAAACTTTTTTCTGTAGCTGCTAGGCAAAGAGTCGATAACCGCGTTAATTCGTATTTTGTGGCTGTGCGCCACAGAATAGATTGTCGTATCAGGTTTTTGTAGCTGGGAACAACAGACTTGATAGCCGTATTAACTTTTTTCTGTAGCTGCAAAGCAAATAGTCGATAACCGCGTTAATTCGTATTTTGTGGCTGTGCGCCACAGAATAGATAGTCGTATTAGGTTTTTGTAGCTGGGAGCAACATACTTGATAGCCGTATAAACTTTTTTCTGTAGCTGCAAAGAGTCAATAACCGCGTTAATTTGTCTTTTGTGGCTGTGCGCCACAGAATATAAAGTCGTATTAGGTTTTTATAGCTGGGAGCAACAGACTTAATAGCCGTATAAACTTTTTTCTGTAGCTGCAAGGCAAAGAGGTAATAACCGCGTTAATTTGTCTTTTGTGGCTGTGCGCCACAGAATATAAAGTCGTATTAGGTTTTTGTAGCCATGAGCAACAGACTTGATAGCCGTATAAACTTTTTTCCGTAGCTGCAAGCCAATGAGTCGATAACCGCGTTAATTCGTATTTTGTGGCTGTGCGCCACAGAATAGATTGTCGTATTTTGTTTTTGTAGTTGGAAGCAACAGACTTGATAGCCGTATGATTTGTTTTTGTAGCTGCAAGTCAAAATGTCAATAACCGCGTTAATTCGTCTTTGTGGCTGTGCGCCACAGAATAGATTGTCGTATCAGGTTTTTGTAGCTGGGAGCAACAGATTTGATAGCCGTATGAAATGTTCTCTGTAACTGCGAGGCAAAGAGTCAATAACCGCGTTAATTCGTCTTTTGTGGCTGTGCGCCACAGAATATATAGTCGTATTAGGTTTTTGTAGCTGGGAGCAACAGACTTGATAGCCGTATGAACTTTTCTCTTTAGCTGCAGACCAACAAGTCGATAACCGCGATAATTCGTATTTTGTGGCTGTGCGCCACAGAATAGATTGTCGTATTAGGTTTTTGTAGCTGGGAGCAACAGATTTGATAGCCGTATGAACTGTTCTCTGTAGCTGCAAGGCAAAGAGTCGATACCCGCGTTAATTCGTATTTTGTGGCTGTGCGCCACAGAATAGTATTAGGTTTTTGTAGCTGGGAGCAACATACTTGATAGCCGTATAACCTTTTTCCTGTAGCTGCACGGCAAAGAGTCAACAACCGCGTTAATTTGTCTTTTGTGGCTGTGCGCCACAGAATATAAAGTCGTATTAGGTTTTCATAGCTGGGAGCAACAGACTTGATAGCCGTATGAACTTTTTTCTGTAGCTGCAAGGCAAAGAGGTAATAACCGCGTTAATTTGTCTTTTGTGGCTGTGCGCCACAGAATAGATTGTCGTATTAGGTTTTTGTAGCTGGGAGCAACAGATTTGATAGCCGTATGAAATGTTCTCTGTAACTGCGAGGCAAAGAGTCAATAACCGCGTTAATTCGTCTTTTGTGGCTGTGCGCCACAGAATATATAGTCGTATTAGGTTTTTGTAGCTGGGAGCAACAGACTTGATAGCCGTATGAACTTTTCTCTTTAGCTGCAGACCAACAAGTCGATAACCGCGATAATTCGTATTTTGTGGCTGTGCGCCACAGAATAGATTGTCGTATTAGGTTTTTGTAGCTGGGAGCAACAGATTTGATAGCCGTATGAACTGTTCTCTGTAGCTGCAAGGCAAAGAGTCGATACCCGCGTTAATTCGTATTTTGTGGCTGTGCGCCACAGAATAGTATTAGGTTTTTGTAGCTGGGAGCAACATACTTGATAGCCGTATAACCTTTTTCCTGTAGCTGCACGGCAAAGAGTCAACAACCGCGTTAATTTGTCTTTTGTGGCTGTGCGCCACAGAATATAAAGTCGTATTAGGTTTTCATAGCTGGGAGCAACAGACTTGATAGCCGTATGAACTTTTTTCTGTAGCTGCAAGGCAAAGAGGTAATAACCGCGTTAATTTGTCTTTTGTGGCTGTGCGCCACAGAATAGATTGTCGTATTAGGTTTTTGTAGCTGGGAGCAACAGATTTGATAGCCGTATGAACTGTTCTCTGTAGCTGCAAGGCAAAGAGTCGATAACCGCGTTAATTCGTATTTTGTGGCTGTGCGCCACAGAATAGTATTAGGTTTTTGTAGCTGGGAGCAACATACTTGATAGCCGTATAACCTTTTTCCTGTAGCTGCACGGCAAAGAGTCAATAACCGCGTTAATTTGTCTTTTGTGGCTGTGCGCCACAGAATATAAAGTCGAATTAGGTTTTCGTAGCTGGGAGCAACAGACTTGATAGCCGTATGAACTTTTTGCTGTAGCTGCAAGGCAAAGAGGTAATAACCGCGTTAATTTGTCTTTTGTGGCTGTGCGCCACAGAATAGATTGTCGTATCAGGTTTTTGTAGCTGGGAGCAACAGACTTGATAGCCGTATGAACTTTTCTCTGTAGCTGCAAGCCAACAAGTCGATAACCGCGATAATTCGTATTTTGTGGCTGTGCGCCACAGAATAGATTGTCGTATTGGGTTTTTGTAGCTGGGAGCAACAGATTCGATAGCCGTATGAACTGTTCTCTGTAGCTGCAAGGCAAAGAGTCGATAACCGCGTTAATTCGTATTTTGTGGCTGTGCGCCACAGAATAGATAGTCGTATTAGGTTTTTGTAGCTGGGAGCAACATACTTGATAGCCGTATAACCTTTTCCCTGTAGCTGCACGGCAAAGAGTCAATAACCGCGTTAATTTGTCTTTTGTGGCTGTGCGCCACAGAATACAAAGTCGTATTAGGTTTTTGTAGCTGAGAGCAACAGACGTGATAGCCGTATGAACTTCTTTCTGTAGCTGCAAGGCAAAGAGGTAATAACCGCGTTAATTTGTCTTTTGTGGCTGTGCGCCTTAGAATAGATTGTCGTATCAGGTTTTTGTAGCTGGGAGCAACAGACTTGATAGCCGTATGAACTTTTTTCTGTAGCTGCAAGGCAAAGAGGTAATAACCGCGTTAATTTGTCTTTTGTGGCTGTGCGCCACAGGATATAAAGTCGTATTAGGTTTTTGTAGCCATGAGCAACAGACTTGAGAGCCGTATAAACTTTTTTTCTGTAGCTGCAAGGCAAAGAGTCGATAACCACGTTAATTCGTATTTTGTGGCTGTGCGCCACAGAATAGATTGTCGTATTAGGTTTTTGTAGCTGGGAGCAACATATTTGATAGCCGTATAAACTTTTTTCTGTAGCTGCTAGGCAAAGAGTCGATAACCGCGTTAATTCGTATTTTGTGGCTGTGCGCCACAGAATAGATTGTCGTATTAGGTTTTTGTAGCTGGGAGCAACAGATTTGATAGCCGTATGAAATGTTCTCTGTAACTGCAAGGCAAAGAGTCAATAACCGCGTTAATTTGTATTTTGTGGCTGTGCGCCACAGAATATAAAGTCGTATTAGGTTTTTGTAGCTGGGAGCAACATACTTGATAGCCGTATAAACTTTTTTCTGTAGCTGCACGGCAAAGAGTCAATAACCGCGTTAATTTGTCTTTTGTGGCTGTGCGCCACAGAATAGATTGTCGTATCAGGTTTTTGTAGCTGGGAGCAACAGACTTGATAGCCGTATGAACTTTTCTCTGTAGCTGCAAGCCAACAAGTCGATAACCGCGATAATTCGTATTTTGTGGCTGTGCGCCACAGAATAGATTGTCGTATTAGGTTTTTGTAGCTGGGAGCAACAGATTTGATAGCCGTATGGACTGTTCTCTGTAGCTGCAAGGCAAAGAGTCGATAACCGCGTTAATTCGTATTTTGTGGCTGTGCGCCACAGAATAGTATTAGGTTTTTGTAGCTGGGAGCAACATACTTGATAGCCGTATAACCTTTTTCCTGTAGCTGCACGGCAAAGAGTCAATAACCGCGTTAATTTGTCTTTTGTGGCTGTGCGCCACAGAATAGATTGTCGTATCAGGTTTTTGTAGCTGGGAGCAACAGACTTGATAGCCGTATGAACTTTTCTCTGTAGCTGCAAGCCAACAAGTCGATAACCGCGATAATTCGTATTTTGTGGCTGTGCGCCACAGAATAGATAGTCGTATTAGGTTTTTGTAGCTGGGAGCAACATACTTGATAGCCGTATAACCTTTTCCCTGTAGCTGCACGGCAAAGAGTCAATAACCGCGTTAATTTGTCTTTTGTGGCTGTGCGCCACAGAATACAAAGTCGTATTAGGTTTTTGTAGCTGGGAGCAACAGACGTGATAGCCGTATGAACTTCTTTCTGTAGCTGCAAGGCAAAGAGGTAATAACCGCGTTAATTTGTCTTTTGTGGCTGTGCGCCTTAGAATGGATTGTCGTATCAGGTTTTTGTAGCTGGGAGCAACAGACTTGATAGCCGTATGAACTTTTTTCTGTAGCTGCAAGGGAAAGAGGTAATAACCGCGTTAATTTGTCTTTTGTGGCTGTGCGCCACAGGATATAAAGTCGTATTAGGTTTTTGTAGCCATGAGCAACAGACTTGAGAGCCGTATAAACTTTTTTTCTGTAGCTGCAAGGCAAAGAGTCGATAACCACGTTAATTCGTATTTTGTGGCTGTGCGCCACAGAATAGATTGTCGTATTAGGTTTTTGTAGCTGGGAGCAACAGATTTGATAGCCGTATAAACTTTTTTCTGTAGCTGCTAGGCAAAGAGTCGATAACCGCGTTAATTCGTATTTTGTGGCTGTGCGCCACAGAATAGATTGTCGTATTAGGTTTTTGAAGCTGGGAGCAACAGATTTGATAGCCGTATGAAATGTTCTCTGTAACTGCAAGGCAAAGAGTCAATAACCGCGTTAATTTGTATTTTGTGGCTGTGCGCCACAGAATATAAAGTCGTATTATGTTTTTGTAGTTGGGAGCAACATACTTGATAGCCGTATGATTTTTTTTGTAGCTGCAAGTCAAAATGTCAATAACCGCGTTAACTCGTTTTTGTGGCTGTGCGCCACAGAATAGATTGTCGTATTAGGTTTTTGTAGCTGGGAGCAACAGACTTGATAGCCGTATTAACTTTTTTCTGTAGCTGCAAAGCAAACAGTCGATAACCGCGTTAATTCGTATTTTGTGGCTGTGCGCCACAGAATAGATAGTCGTATTAGGTCTTTGTAGCTGGGAGCAACATACTTGATAGCCGTATAAACTTTTTTCTGTAGCTGCACGGCAAAGAGTCAATAACCGCGTTAATTTGTCTTTTGTGGCTGTGCGCCACAGAATATAAAGTCGTATTAGGTTTTTGTAGCCATGAGCAACAGACTTGATAGCCGTATAAACTTTTTTTCGTAGCTGCAAGGCAAAGAGGTAATAACCGCGTTAATTTGTCTTTTGTGGCTGTGCGCCACAGAATAGATTGTCGTATCAGGTTTTTGTAGCTGGGAGCAACAGACTTGATAGCCGTATGAATTTTTCTCTGTAGCTGCAAGCCAACAAGTCGATAACCGCGATAATTCGTATTTTGTGGCTGTGCGCCACAGAATAGATTGTCGTATTAGGTTTTTGTAGCTGGGAGCAACAGATTTGATAGCCGTATGGACTGTTCTCTGTAGCTGCAAGGCAAAGAGTCGATAACCGCGTTAATTCGTATTTTGTGGCTGTGCGCCACAGAATAGTATTAGGTTTTTGTAGCTGGGAGCAACATACTTGATAGCCGTATAACCTTTTTCCTGTAGCTGCACGGCAAAGAGTCAATAACCGCGTTAACTTGTCTTTTGTGGCTGTGCGCCACAGAATATAAAGTCGAATTAGGTTTTCGTAGCTGGGAGCAACAGACTTGATAGCCGTATGAACTTTTTTCTGTAGCTGCAAGGCAAAGAGGTAATAACCGCGTTAATTTGTCTTTTGTGGCTGTGCGCCACAGAATAGATTGTCGTATCAGGTTTTTGTAGCTGGGAGCAACAGACTTGATAGCCGTATGAACTTTTCTCTGTAGCTGCAAGCCAACAAGTCGATAACCGCGATAATTCGTATTTTGTGGCTGTGCGCCACAGAATAGTATTAGGTTTTTGTAGCTGGGAGCAACATACTTGATAGCCGTATAACCTTTTTCCTGTAGCTGCACGGCAAAGAGTCAATAACCGCGTTAATTTGTCTTTTGTGGCTGTGCGCCACAGAATATAAAGTCGAATTAGGTTTTCGTAGCTGGGAGCAACAGACTTGATAGCCGTATGAACTTTTTTCTGTAGCTGCAAGGCAAAGAGGTAATAACCGCGTTAATTTGTCTTTTGTGGCTGTGCGCCACAGAATAGATTGTCGTATCAGGTTTTTGTAGCTGGGAGCAACAGATTTGATAGCCGTATGAACTGTTCTCTGTAGCTGCAAGGCAAAGAGTCGATAACCGCGTTAATTCGTATTTTGTGGCTGTGCGCCACAGAATAGTATTAGGTTTTTGTAGCTGGGAGCAACATACTTGATAGCCGTATAACCTTTTTCCTGTAGCTGCACGGCAAAGAGTCAATAACCGCGTTAATTTGTCTTTTGTGGCTGTGCGCCACAGAATATAAAGTCGAATTAGGTTTTCGTAGCTGGGAGCAACAGACTTGATAGCCGTATGAACTTTTTTCTGTAGCTGCAAAGCAAAGAGGTAATAACCGCGTTAATTTGTCTTTTGTAGATGTGCGCCACAGAATAGATTGTCGTATCAGGTTTTTGTAGCTGGGAGCAACAGACTTGATAGCCGTATAAACTTTTTTCTGTAGCTGCAAAGAGTCAATAACCGCGTTAATTTGTCTTTTGTGGCTGTGCGCCACAGAATATAAAGTCGTATTAGGTTTTTGTAGCTGGGAGCAACAGACTTAATAGCCGTATAAACTTTTTTCTGTAGCTGCAAGGCAAAGAGGTAATAACCGCGTTAATTTGTCTTTTGTGGCTGTGCGCCACAGAATATAAAGTCGTATTAGGTTTGTGTAGCCATGAGCAACAGACTTGATAGCCGTATAAACTTTTTTCTGTAGCTGCAAGGCAAAGAGTCGATAACCGCGTTAATTCGTATTTTGTGGCTGTGTGCCACAGAATAGATAGTTGTATTGGGTTTTTCTAGCTGGGAGCAACATACTTGATAGCCGTATAAACTTTTTTCTGTAGCTGCAAGCCAATGAGTCGATAACCGCGTTAATTCGTATTTCGTGGCTGTGCGCCACAGAATAGATTGTCGTATTTTGTTTTTGTAGTTGGAAGCAACAGACTTGATAGCCGTATGATTTTTTTTTGTAGCTGCAAGTCAAAATGTCAATAACCGCGTAATTCGTCTTTGTGGCTGTGCGCCACAGAATAGATTGTCGTATTAGGTTTTTGTAGCTGGGAGCAACATATTTGATAGCCGTATGAAATGTTCTCTGTAACTGCGAGGCAAAGAGTCAATAACCGCGTTAATTCGTCTTTTGTGGCTGTGCGCCACAGAATATAAAGTCGAATTAGGTTTTCGTAGCTGGGAGCAACAGACTTGATAGCCGTATGAACTTTTTTCTGTAGCTGCAAAGCAAAGAGGTAATAACCGCGTTAATTTGTCTTTTGTAGATGTGCGCCACAGAATAGATTGTCGTATCAGGTTTTTGTAGCTGGGAGCAACAGACTTGATAGCCGTATAAACTTTTTTCTGTAGCTGCAAAGAGTCAATAACCGCGTTAATTTGTCTTTTGTGGCTGTGCGCCACAGAATATAAAGTCGTTTTAGGTTTTTGTAGCTGGGAGCAACAGACTTAATAGCCGTATAAACTTTTTTCTGTAGCTGCAAGGCAAAGAGGTAATAACCGCGTTAATTTGTCTTTTGTGGCTGTGCGCCACAGAATATAAAGTCGTATTAGGTTTTTGTAGCCATGAGCAACAGACTTGATAGCCGTATAAACTTTTTTCTGTAGCTGCAAGGCAAAGAGTCGATAACCGCGTTAATTCGTATTTTGTGGCTGTGTGCCACAGAATAGATAGTTGTATTGGGTTTTTCTAGCTGGGAGCAACATACTTGATAGCCGTATAAACTTTTTTCCGTAGCTGCAAGCCAATGAGTCGATAACCGCGTTAATTCGTATTTCGTGGCTGTGCGCCACAGAATAGATTGTCGTATTTTGTTTTTGTAGTTGGAAGCAACAGACTTGATAGCCGTATGATTTTTTTTGTAGCTGCAAGTCAAAATGTCAATAACCGCGTTAATTCGTCTTTGTGGCTGTGCGCCACAGAATAGATTGTCGTATTAGGTTTTTGTAGCTGGGAGCAACAGATTTGATAGCCGTATGAAATGTTCTCTGTAACTGCGAGGCAAAGAGTCAATAACCGCGTTAATTCGTCTTTTGTGGCTGTGCGCCACAGAATATATAGTCGTATTAGGTTTTTGTAGCTGGGAGCAACAGACTTGATAGCCGTATGAACTTTTCTCTTTAGCTGCAGACCAACAAGTCGATAACCGCGATAATTCGTATTTTGTGGCTGTGCGCCACAGAATAGATTGTCGTATTAGGTTTTTGTAGCTGGGAGCAACAGATTTGATAGCCGTATGAACTGTTCTCTGTAGCTGCAAGGCAAAGAGTCGATACCCGCGTTAATTCGTATTTTGTGGCTGTGCGCCACAGAATAGTATTAGGTTTTTGTAGCTGGGAGCAACATACTTGATAGCCGTATAACCTTTTTCCTGTAGCTGCACGGCAAAGAGTCAACAACCGCGTTAATTTGTCTTTTGTGGCTGTGCGCCACAGAATATAAAGTCGTATTAGGTTTTCGTAGCTGGGAGCAACAGACTTGATAGCCGTATGAACTTTTTTCTGTAGCTGCAAGGCAAAGAGGTAATAACCGCGTTAATTTGTCTTTTGTGGCTGTGCGCCACAGAATATAAAGTCGAATTAGGTTTTCGTAGCTGGGAGCAACAGACTTGATAGCCGTATGAACTTTTTTCTGTAGCTGCAAAGCAAAGAGGTAATAACCGCGTTAATTTGTCTTTTGTAGCTGTGCGCCACAGAATAGATTGTCGTATCAGGTTTTTGTAGCTGGGAGCAACAGACTTGATAGCCGTATAAACTTTTCTCTGTAGCTGCAAGCCAACAAGTCGATAACCGCGATAATTCGTATTTTGTGGCTGTGCGCCACAGAATAGATAGTCGTATTAGGTTTTTGTAGCTGGGAGCAACATACTTGATAGCCGTATAAACTTTTTTCTGTAGCTGCAAAGAGTCAATAACCGCGTTAATTTGTCTTTTGTGGCTGTGCGCCACAGAATATAAAGTCGTATTAGGTTTTTGTAGCTGGGAGCAACAGACTTAATAGCCGTATAAACTTTTTTCTGTAGCTGCAAGGCAAAGTGGTAATAACCGCGTTAATTTGTCTTTTGTGGCTGTGCGCCACAGAATATAAAGTCGTATTAGGTTTTTGTAGCCATGAGCAACAGACTTGATAGCCGTATAAACTTTTTTCTGTAGCTGCAAGGCAAAGAGTCGATAACCGCGTTAATTCGTATTTTGTGGCTGTGTGCCACAGAATAGATAGTTGTATTGGGTTTTTCTAGCTGGGAGCAACATACTTGATAGCCGTATAAACTTTTTTCCGTAGCTGCAAGCCAATGAGTCGATAACCGCGTTAATTCGTATTTCGTGGCTGTGCGCCACAGAATAGATTGTCGTATTTTGTTTTTGTAGTTGGAAGCAACAGACTTGATAGCCGTATGATTTTTTTGTAGCTGCAAGTCAAAATGTCAATAACCGCGTTAATTCGTCTTTGTGGCTGTGCGCCACAGAATAGATTGTCGTATTAGGTTTTTGTAGCTGGGAGCAACAGACTTGATAGCCGTATGAAATGTTCTCTGTAACTGCGAGGCAAAGAGTCAATAACCGCGTTAATTCGTCTTTTGTGGCTGTGCGCCACAGAATATATAGTCGTATTAGGTTTTTGTAGCTGGGAGCAACAGACTTGATAGCCGTATGAACTTTTCTCTTTAGCTGCAGACCAACAAGTCGATAACCGCGATAATTCGTATTTTGTGGCTGTGCGCCACAGAATAGATTGTCGTATTAGGTTTTTGTAGCTGGGAGCAACAGATTTGATAGCCGTATGAACTGTTCTCTGTAGCTGCAAGGCAAAGAGTCGATACCCGCGTTAATTCGTATTTTGTGGCTGTGCGCCACAGAATAGTATTAGGTTTTTGTAGCTGGGAGCAACATACTTGATAGCCGTATAACCTTTTTCCTGTAGCTGCACGGCAAAGAGTCAACAACCGCGTTAATTTGTCTTTTGTGGCTGTGCGCCACAGAATATAAAGTCGTATTAGGTTTTCGTAGCTGGGAGCAACAGACTTGATAGCCGTATGAACTTTTTTCTGTAGCTGCAAGGCAAAGAGGTAATAACCGCGTTAATTTGTCTTTTATGGCTGTGCGCCACAGAATATAAAGTCGAATTAGGTTTTCGTAGCTGGGAGCAACAGACTTGATAGCCGTATGAACTTTTTTCTGTAGCTGCAAAGCAAAGAGGTAATAACCGCGTTAATTTGTCTTTTGTAGCTGTGCGCCACAGAATAGATTGTCGTATCAGGTTTTTGTAGCTGGGAGCAACAGACTTGATAGCCGTATAAACTTTTCTCTGTAGCTGCAAGCCAACAAGTCGATAACCGCGATAATTCGTATTTTGTGGCTGTGCGCCACAGAATAGATAGTCGTATTAGGTTTTTGTAGCTGGGAGCAACATACTTGATAGCCGTATAAACTTTTTTCTGTAGCTGCAAAGAGTCAATAACCGCGTTAATTTGTCTTTTGTGGCTGTGCGCCACAGAATATAAAGTCGTATTAGGTTTTTGTAGCTGGGAGCAACAGACTTAATAGCCGTATAAACTTTTTTCTGTAGCTGCAAGGCAAAGTGGTAATAACCGCGTTAATTTGTCTTTTGTGGCTGTGCGCCACAGAATATAAAGTCGTATTAGGTTTTTGTAGCCATGAGCAACAGACTTGATAGCCGTATAAACTTTTTTCTGTAGCTGCAAGGCAAAGAGTCGATAACCGCGTTAATTCGTATTTTGTGGCTGTGTGCCACAGAATAGATAGTTGTATTGGGTTTTTCTAGCTGGGAGCAACATACTTGATAGCCGTATAAACTTTTTTCCGTAGCTGCAAGCCAATGAGTCGATAACCGCGTTAATTCGTATTTCGTGGCTGTGCGCCACAGAATAGATTGTCGTATTTTGTTTTTGTAGTTGGAAGCAACAGACTTGATAGCCGTATGATTTTTTTGTAGCTGCAAGTCAAAATGTCAATAACCGCGTTAATTCGTCTTTGTGGCTGTGCGCCACAGAATAGATTCTCCTATTAAGTTTTTGTAGCTGGGAGCAACAGACTTGATAGCCGTATGATTTTTTTTGTAGCTGCAAGTCAAAATGTCAATAACCGCGTTAACTTGTCTTTTGTGGCTGTGCGCCACAGAATATAAAGTCGAATTAGGTTTTCGTAGCTGGGAGCAACAGACTTGATAGCCGTATGAACTTTTTTCTGTAGCTGCAAGGCAAAGAGGTAATAACCGCGTTAATTTGTCTTTTGTGGCTGTGCGCCACAGAATAGATTGTCGTATCAGGTTTTTGTAGCTGGGAGCAACAGACTTGATAGCCGTATGAACTTTTCTCTGTAGCTGCAAGCCAACAAGTCGATAACCGCGATAATTCGTATTTTGTGGCTGTGCGCCACAGAATAGTATTAGGTTTTTGTAGCTGGGAGCAACATACTTGATAGCCGTATAACCTTTTTCCTGTAGCTGCACGGCAAAGAGTCAATAACCGCGTTAATTTGTCTTTTGTGGCTGTGCGCCACAGAATATAAAGTCGTATTAGGTTTTCGTAGCTGGGAGCAACAGACTTGATAGCCGTATGAACTGTTTTCTGTAGCTGCAAGGCAAAGAGGTAATAACCGCGTTAATTTGTCTTTTGTGGCTGTGCGCCACAGAATAGATTGTCGTATCAGGTTTTTGTAGCTGGGAGCAACAGACTTGATAGCCGTATGAACTTTTCTCTGTAGCTGCAAGCCAACAAGTCGATAACCGCGATAATTCGTATTTTGTGGCTGTGCGCCACAGAAAAGATTGTCGTATTAGGTTTTTGTAGCTGGGAGCAACAGATTTGATAGCCGTATGAACTGTTCTCTGTAGCTGCAAGGCAAAGAGTCGATAACCGCGTTAATTCGTATTTTGTGGCTGTGCGCCACAGAATAGTATTAGGTTTTTGTAGCTGGGAGCAACATACTTGATAGCCGTATAACCTTTTTCCTGTAGCTGCACGGCAAAGAGTCAATAACCGCGTTAATTTGTCTTTTGTGGCTGTGCGCCACAGAATATAAAGTCGAATTAGGTTTTCGTAGCTGGGAGCAACAGACTTGATAGCCGTATGAACTTTTTTCTGTAGCTGCAAAGCAAAGAGGTAATAACCGCGTTAATTTGTCTTTTGTAGATGTGCGCCACAGAATAGATTGTCGTATCAGGTTTTTGTAGCTGGGAGCAACAGACTTGATAGCCGTATAAACTTTTTTCTGTAGCTGCAAAGAGTCAATAACCGCGTTAATTTGTCTTTTGTGGCTGTGCGCCACAGAATATAAAGTCGTATTAGGTTTTTGTAGCTGGGAGCAACAGACTTAATAGCCGTATAAACTTTTTTCTGTAGCTGCAAGGCAAAGAGGTAATAACCGCGTTAATTTGTCTTTTGTGGCTGTGCGCCACAGAATATAAAGTCGTATTAGGTTTGTGTAGCCATGAGCAACAGACTTGATAGCCGTATAAACTTTTTTCTGTAGCTGCAAGGCAAAGAGTCGATAACCGCGTTAATTCGTATTTTGTGGCTGTGTGCCACAGAATAGATAGTTGTATTGGGTTTTTCTAGCTGGGAGCAACATACTTGATAGCCGTATAAACTTTTTTCTGTAGCTGCAAGCCAATGAGTCGATAACCGCGTTAATTCGTATTTCGTGGCTGTGCGCCACAGAATAGATTGTCGTATTTTGTTTTTATAGTTGGAAGCAACAGACTTGATAGCCGTATGATTTTTTTTTTGTAGCTGCAAGTCAAAATGTCAATAACCGCGTTAATTCGTCTTTGTGGCTGTGCGCCACAGAATAGATTGTCGTATTAGGTTTTTGTAGCTGGGAGCAACATATTTGATAGCCGTATGAAATGTTCTCTGTAACTGCGAGGCAAAGAGTCAATAACCGCGTTAATTCGTCTTTTGTGGCTGTGCGCCACAGAATATAAAGTCGAATTAGGTTTTCGTAGCTGGGAGCAACAGACTTGATAGCCGTATGAACTTTTTTCTGTAGCTGCAAAGCAAAGAGGTAATAACCGCGTTAATTTGTCTTTTGTAGATGTGCGCCACAGAATAGATTGTCGTATCAGGTTTTTGTAGCTGGGAGCAACAGACTTGATAGCCGTATAAACTTTTTTCTGTAGCTGCAAAGAGTCAATAACCGCGTTAATTTGTCTTTTGTGGCTGTGCGCCACAGAATATAAAGTCGTATTAGGTTTTTGTAGCCATGAGCAACAGACTTGATAGCCGTATAAACTTTTTTCTGTAGCTGCAAGGCAAAGAGTCGATAACCGCGTTAATTCGTATTTTGTGGCTGTGTGCCACAGAATAGATAGTTGTATTAGGTTTTTGTAGCCATGAGCAACAGACTTAATAGCCGTATAAACTTTTTTCTGTAGCTGCAAGGCAAAGAGGTAATAACCGCGTTAATTTGTCTTTTGTGGCTGTGCGCCACAGAATATAAAGTCGTATTAGGTTTTTGTAGCCATGAGCAACAGACTTGATAGCCGTATAAACTTTTTTCTGTAGCTGCAAGGCAAAGAGTCGATAACCGCGTTAATTCGTATTTTGTGGCTGTGTGCCACAGAATAGATAGTTGTATTGGGTTTTTCTAGCTGGGAGCAACATACTTGATAGCCGTATAAACTTTTTTCCGTAGCTGCAAGCCAATGAGTCGATAACCGCGTTAATTCGTATTTCGTGGCTGTGCGCCACAGAATAGATTGTCGTATTTTGTTTTTGTAGTTGGAAGCAACAGACTTGATAGCCGTATGATTTTTTTTGTAGCTGCAAGTCAAAATGTCAATAACCGCGTTAATTCGTCTTTGTGGCTGTGCGCCACAGAATAGATTGTCGTATTAGGTTTTTGTAGCTGGGAGCAACAGATTTGATAGCCGTATGAAATGTTCTCTGTAACTGCGAGGCAAAGAGTCAATAACCGCGTTAATTCGTCTTTTGTGGCTGTGCGCCACAGAATATATAGTCGTATTAGGTTTTTGTAGCTGGGAGCAACAGACTTGATAGCCGTATGAACTTTTCTCTTTAGCTGCAGACCAACAAGTCGATAACCGCGATAATTCGTATTTTGTGGCTGTGCGCCACAGAATAGATTGTCGTATTAGGTTTTTGTAGCTGGGAGCAACAGATTTGATAGCCGTATGAACTGTTCTCTGTAGCTGCAAGGCAAAGAGTCGATACCCGCGTTAATTCGTATTTTGTGGCTGTGCGCCACAGAATAGTATTAGGTTTTTGTAGCTGGGAGCAACATACTTGATAGCCGTATAACCTTTTTCCTGTAGCTGCACGGCAAAGAGTCAACAACCGCGTTAATTTGTCTTTTGTGGCTGTGCGCCACAGAATATAAAGTCGTATTAGGTTTTCGTAGCTGGGAGCAACAGACTTGATAGCCGTATGAACTTTTTTCTGTAGCTGCAAGGCAAAGAGGTAATAACCGCGTTAATTTGTCTTTTGTGGCTGTGCGCCACAGAATATAAAGTCGAATTAGGTTTTCGTAGCTGGGAGCAACAGACTTGATAGCCGTATGAACTTTTTTCTGTAGCTGCAAAGCAAAGAGGTAATAACCGCGTTAATTTGTCTTTTGTAGCTGTGCGCCACAGAATAGATTGTCGTATCAGGTTTTTGTAGCTGGGAGCAACAGACTTGATAGCCGTATAAACTTTTCTCTGTAGCTGCAAGCCAACAAGTCGATAACCGCGATAATTCGTATTTTGTGGCTGTGCGCCACAGAATAGATAGTCGTATTAGGTTTTTGTAGCTGGGAGCAACATACTTGATAGCCGTATAAACTTTTTTCTGTAGCTGCAAAGAGTCAATAACCGCGTTAATTTGTCTTTTGTGGCTGTGCGCCACAGAATATAAAGTCGTATTAGGTTTTTGTAGCTGGGAGCAACAGACTTAATAGCCGTATAAACTTTTTTCTGTAGCTGCAAGGCAAAGTGGTAATAACCGCGTTAATTTGTCTTTTGTGGCTGTGCGCCACAGAATATAAAGTCGTATTAGGTTTTTGTAGCCATGAGCAACAGACTTGATAGCCGTATAAACTTTTTTCTGTAGCTGCAAGGCAAAGAGTCGATAACCGCGTTAATTCGTATTTTGTGGCTGTGTGCCACAGAATAGATAGTTGTATTGGGTTTTTCTAGCTGGGAGCAACATACTTGATAGCCGTATAAACTTTTTTTCCGTAGCTGCAAGCCAATGAGTCGATAACCGCGTTAATTCGTATTTCGTGGCTGTGCGCCACAGAATAGATTGTCGTATTTTGTTTTTGTAGTTGGAAGCAACAGACTTGATAGCCGTATGATTTTTTTTCTGTAGCTGCAAAGCAAAGAGGTAATAACCGCGTTAATTTGTCTTTTGTAGATGTGCGCCACAGAATAGATTGTCGTATTAGGTTTGTGTAGCCATGAGCAACAGACTTGATAGCCGTATAAACTTTTTTCTGTAGCTGCAAGGCAAAGAGTCGATAACCGCGTTAATTCGTATTTTGTGGCTGTGTGCCACAGAATAGATAGTTGTATTGGGTTTTTCTAGCTGGGAGCAACATACTTGATAGCCGTATAAACTTTTTTCTGTAGCTGCAAGCCAATGAGTCGATAATCGCGTTAATTCGTATTTCGTGGCTGTGCGCCACAGAATAGATTGTCGTATTTTGTTTTTGTAGTTGGAAGCAACAGACTTGATAGCCGTATGATTTTTTTTTGTAGCTGCAAGTCAAAATGTCAATAACCGCGTTAATTCGTCTTTGTGGCTGTGCGCCACAGAATAGATTGTCGTATTAGGTTTTTGTAGCTGGGAGCAACATATTTGATAGCCGTATGAAATGTTCTCTGTAACTGCGAGGCAAAGAGTCAATAACCGCGTTAATTCGTCTTTTGTGGCTGTGCGCCACAGAATATAAAGTCGAATTAGGTTTTCGTAGCTGGGAGCAACAGACTTGATAGCCGTATGAACTTTTTTCTGTAGCTGCAAAGCAAAGAGGTAATAACCGCGTTAATTTGTCTTTTGTAGATGTGCGCCACAGAATAGATTGTCGTATCAGGTTTTTGTAGCTGGGAGCAACAGACTTGATAGCCGTATAAACTTTTTTCTGTAGCTGCAAAGAGTCAATAACCGCGTTAATTTGTCTTTTGTGGCTGTGCGCCACAGAATATAATATCGTATTAGGTTTTTGTAGCCATGAGCAACAGACTTGATAGCCGTATAAACTTTTTTCTGTAGCTGCAAGGCAAAGAGTCGATAACCGCGTTAATTCGTATTTTGTGGCTGTGTGCCACAGAATAGATAGTTGTATTAGGTTTTTGTAGCCATGAGCAACAGACTTAATAGCCGTATAAACTTTTTTCTGTAGCTGCAAGGCAAAGAGGTAATAACCGCGTTAATTTGTCTTTTGTGGCTGTGCGCCACAGAATATAAAGTCGTATTAGGTTTTTGTAGCCATGAGCAACAGACTTGATAGCCGTATACACTTTTTTCTGTAGCTGCAAGGCAAAGAGGTAATAACCGCGTTAATTTGTCTTTTGTGGCTGTGCGCCACAGAATAGATTGTCGTATCAGGTTTTTGTAGCTGGGAGCAACAGACTTGATAGCCGTATGAACTTTTCTCTGTAGCTGCAAGCCAACAAGTCGATAACCGCGATAATTCGTATTTTGTGGCTGTGCGCCACAGAAAAGATTGTCGTATTAGGTTTTTGTAGCTGGGAGCAACAGATTTGATAGCCGTATGAACTGTTCTCTGTAGCTGCAAGGCAAAGAGTCGATAACCGCGTTAATTCGTATTTTGTGGCTGTGCGCCACAGAATAGTATTAGGTTTTTGTAGCTGGGAGCAACATACTTGATAGCCGTATAACCTTTTTCCTGTAGCTGCACGGCAAAGAGTCAATAACCGCGTTAATTTGTCTTTTGTGGCTGTGCGCCACAGAATATAAAGTCGAATTAGGTTTTCGTAGCTGGGAGCAACAGACTTGATAGCCGTATGAACTTTTTTCTGTAGCTGCAAAGCAAAGAGGTAATAACCGCGTTAATTTGTCTTTTGTAGATGTGCGCCACAGAATAGATTGTCGTATCAGGTTTTTGTAGCTGGGAGCAACAGACTTGATAGCCGTATAAACTTTTTTCTGTAGCTGCAAAGAGTCAATAACCGCGTTAATTTGTCTTTTGTGGCTGTGCGCCACAGAATATAAAGTCGTATTAGGTTTTTGTAGCTGGGAGCAACAGACTTAATAGCCGTATAAACTTTTTTCTGTAGCTGCAAGGCAAAGAGGTAATAACCGCGTTAATTTGTCTTTTGTGGCTGTGCGCCACAGAATATAAAGTCGTATTAGGTTTGTGTAGCCATGAGCAACAGACTTGATAGCCGTATAAACTTTTTTCTGTAGCTGCAAGGCAAAGAGTCGATAACCGCGTTAATTCGTATTTTGTGGCTGTGTGCCACAGAATAGATAGTTGTATTGGGTTTTTCTAGCTGGGAGCAACATACTTGATAGCCGTATAAACTTTTTTCTGTAGCTGCAAGCCAATGAGTCGATAACCGCGTTAATTCGTATTTCGTGGCTGTGCGCCACAGAATAGATTGTCGTATTTTGTTTTTGTAGTTGGAAGCAACAGACTTGATAGCCGTATGATTTTTTTTTTGTAGCTGCAAGTCAAAATGTCAATAACCGCGTTAATTCGTCTTTGTGGCTGTGCGCCACAGAATAGATTGTCGTATTAGGTTTTTGTAGCTGGGAGCAACATATTTGATAGCCGTATGAAATGTTCTCTGTAACTGCGAGGCAAAGAGTCAATAACCGCGTTAATTCGTCTTTTGTGGCTGTGCGCCACAGAATATAAAGTCGAATTAGGTTTTCGTAGCTGGGAGCAACAGACTTGATAGCCGTATGAACTTTTTTCTGTAGCTGCAAAGCAAAGAGGTAATAACCGCGTTAATTTGTCTTTTGTAGATGTGCGCCACAGAATAGATTGTCGTATCAGGTTTTTGTAGCTGGGAGCAACAGACTTGATAGCCGTATAAACTTTTTTCTGTAGCTGCAAAGAGTCAATAACCGCGTTAATTTGTCTTTTGTGGCTGTGCGCCACAGAATATAAAGTCGTATTAGGTTTTTGTAGCCATGAGCAACAGACTTGATAGCCGTATAAACTTTTTTCTGTAGCTGCAAGGCAAAGAGTCGATAACCGCGTTAATTCGTATTTTGTGGCTGTGTGCCACAGAATAGATAGTTGTATTAGGTTTTTGTAGCCATGAGCAACAGACTTAATAGCCGTATAAACTTTTTTCTGTAGCTGCAAGGCAAAGAGGTAATAACCGCGTTAATTTGTCTTTTGTGGCTGTGCGCCACAGAATATAAAGTCGTATTAGGTTTTTGTAGCCATGAGCAACAGACTTGATAGCCGTATAAACTTTTTTCTGTAGCTGCAAGGCAAAGAGTCGATAACCGCGTTAATTCGTATTTTGTGGCTGTGTGCCACAGAATAGATAGTTGTATTGGGTTTTTCTAGCTGGGAGCAACATACTTGATAGCCGTATAAACTTTTTTCCGTAGCTGCAAGCCAATGAGTCGATAACCGCGTTAATTCGTATTTCGTGGCTGTGCGCCACAGAATAGATTGTCGTATTTTGTTTTTGTAGTTGGAAGCAACAGACTTGATAGCCGTATGATTTTTTTTGTAGCTGCAAGTCAAAATGTCAATAACCGCGTTAATTCGTCTTTGTGGCTGTGCGCCACAGAATAGATTGTCGTATTAGGTTTTTGTAGCTGGGAGCAACAGATTTGATAGCCGTATGAAATGTTCTCTGTAACTGCGAGGCAAAGAGTCAATAACCGCGTTAATTCGTCTTTTGTGGCTGTGCGCCACAGAATATATAGTCGTATTAGGTTTTTGTAGCTGGGAGCAACAGACTTGATAGCCGTATGAACTTTTCTCTTTAGCTGCAGACCAACAAGTCGATAACCGCGATAATTCGTATTTTGTGGCTGTGCGCCACAGAATAGATTGTCGTATTAGGTTTTTGTAGCTGGGAGCAACAGATTTGATAGCCGTATGAACTGTTCTCTGTAGCTGCAAGGCAAAGAGTCGATACCCGCGTTAATTCGTATTTTGTGGCTGTGCGCCACAGAATAGTATTAGGTTTTTGTAGCTGGGAGCAACATACTTGATAGCCGTATAACCTTTTTCCTGTAGCTGCACGGCAAAGAGTCAACAACCGCGTTAATTTGTCTTTTGTGGCTGTGCGCCACAGAATATAAAGTCGTATTAGGTTTTCGTAGCTGGGAGCAACAGACTTGATAGCCGTATGAACTTTTTTCTGTAGCTGCAAGGCAAAGAGGTAATAACCGCGTTAATTTGTCTTTTGTGGCTGTGCGCCACAGAATATAAAGTCGAATTAGGTTTTCGTAGCTGGGAGCAACAGACTTGATAGCCGTATGAACTTTTTTCTGTAGCTGCAAAGCAAAGAGGTAATAACCGCGTTAATTTGTCTTTTGTAGCTGTGCGCCACAGAATAGATTGTCGTATCAGGTTTTTGTAGCTGGGAGCAACAGACTTGATAGCCGTATAAACTTTTCTCTGTAGCTGCAAGCCAACAAGTCGATAACCGCGATAATTCGTATTTTGTGGCTGTGCGCCACAGAATAGATAGTCGTATTAGGTTTTTGTAGCTGGGAGCAACATACTTGATAGCCGTATAAACTTTTTTCTGTAGCTGCAAAGAGTCAATAACCGCGTTAATTTGTCTTTTGTGGCTGTGCGCCACAGAATATAAAGTCGTATTAGGTTTTTGTAGCTGGGAGCAACAGACTTAATAGCCGTATAAACTTTTTTCTGTAGCTGCAAGGCAAAGTGGTAATAACCGCGTTAATTTGTCTTTTGTGGCTGTGCGCCACAGAATATAAAGTCGTATTAGGTTTTTGTAGCCATGAGCAACAGACTTGATAGCCGTATAAACTTTTTTCTGTAGCTGCAAGGCAAAGAGTCGATAACCGCGTTAATTCGTATTTTGTGGCTGTGTGCCACAGAATAGATAGTTGTATTGGGTTTTTCTAGCTGGGAGCAACATACTTGATAGCCGTATAAACTTTTTTTCCGTAGCTGCAAGCCAATGAGTCGATAACCGCGTTAATTCGTATTTCGTGGCTGTGCGCCACAGAATAGATTGTCGTATTTTGTTTTTGTAGTTGGAAGCAACAGACTTGATAGCCGTATGATTTTTTTTCTGTAGCTGCAAAGCAAAGAGGTAATAACCGCGTTAATTTGTCTTTTGTAGATGTGCGCCACAGAATAGATTGTCGTATTAGGTTTGTGTAGCCATGAGCAACAGACTTGATAGCCGTATAAACTTTTTTCTGTAGCTGCAAGGCAAAGAGTCGATAACCGCGTTAATTCGTATTTTGTGGCTGTGTGCCACAGAATAGATAGTTGTATTGGGTTTTTCTAGCTGGGAGCAACATACTTGATAGCCGTATAAACTTTTTTCTGTAGCTGCAAGCCAATGAGTCGATAATCGCGTTAATTCGTATTTCGTGGCTGTGCGCCACAGAATAGATTGTCGTATTTTGTTTTTGTAGTTGGAAGCAACAGACTTGATAGCCGTATGATTTTTTTTTGTAGCTGCAAGTCAAAATGTCAATAACCGCGTTAATTCGTCTTTGTGGCTGTGCGCCACAGAATAGATTGTCGTATTAGGTTTTTGTAGCTGGGAGCAACATATTTGATAGCCGTATGAAATGTTCTCTGTAACTGCGAGGCAAAGAGTCAATAACCGCGTTAATTCGTCTTTTGTGGCTGTGCGCCACAGAATATAAAGTCGAATTAGGTTTTCGTAGCTGGGAGCAACAGACTTGATAGCCGTATGAACTTTTTTCTGTAGCTGCAAAGCAAAGAGGTAATAACCGCGTTAATTTGTCTTTTGTAGATGTGCGCCACAGAATAGATTGTCGTATCAGGTTTTTGTAGCTGGGAGCAACAGACTTGATAGCCGTATAAACTTTTTTCTGTAGCTGCAAAGAGTCAATAACCGCGTTAATTTGTCTTTTGTGGCTGTGCGCAACAGAATATAATATCGTATTAGGTTTTTGTAGCCATGAGCAACAGACTTGATAGCCGTATAAACTTTTTTCTGTAGCTGCAAGGCAAAGAGTCGATAACCGCGTTAATTCGTATTTTGTGGCTGTGTGCCACAGAATAGATAGTTGTATTAGGTTTTTGTAGCCATGAGCAACAGACTTAATAGCCGTATAAACTTTTTTCTGTAGCTGCAAGGCAAAGAGGTAATAACCGCGTTAATTTGTCTTTTGTGGCTGTGCGCCACAGAATATAAAGTCGTATTAGGTTTTTGTAGCCATGAGCAACAGACTTGATAGCCGTATACACTTTTTTCTGTAGCTGCAAGGCAAAGAGTCGATAACCGCGTTAATTCGTATTTTGTGGCTGTGTGCCACAGAATAGATAGTTGTATTGGGTTTTTCTAGCTGGGAGCAACATACTTGATAGCCGTATAAACTTTTTTCCGTAGCTGCAAGCCAATGAGTCGATAACCGCGTTAATTCGTATTTCGTGGCTGTGCGCCACAGAATAGATTGTCGTATTTTGTTTTTGTAGTTGGAAGCAACAGACTTGATAGCCGTATGATTTTTTTTGTAGCTGCAAGTCAAAATGTCAATAACCGCGTTAATTCGTCTTTGTGGCTGTGCGCCACAGAATAGATTGTCGTATTAGGTTTTTGTAGCTGGGAGCAACATATTTGATAGCCGTATGAAATGTTCTCTGTAACTGCGAGGCAAAGAGTCAATAACCGCGTTAATTCGTCTTTTGTGGCTGTGCGCCACAGAATATAAAGTCGAATTAGGTTTTCGTAGCTGGGAGCAACAGACTTGATAGCCGTATGAACTTTTTTCTGTAGCTGCAAAGCAAAGAGGTAATAACCGCGTTAATTTGTCTTTTGTAGATGTGCGCCACAGAATAGATTGTCGTATCAGGTTTTTGTAGCTGGGAGCAACAGACTTGATAGCCGTATAAACTTTTTTCTGTAGCTGCAAAGAGTCAATAACCGCGTTAATTTGTCTTTTGTGGCTGTGCGCCACAGAATATAATATCGTATTAGGTTTTTGTAGCCATGAGCAACAGACTTGATAGCCGTATAAACTTTTTTCTGTAGCTGCAAGGCAAAGAGTCGATAACCGCGTTAATTCGTATTTTGTGGCTGTGTGCCACAGAATAGATAGTTGTATTAGGTTTTTGTAGCCATGAGCAACAGACTTAATAGCCGTATAAACTTTTTTTCTGTAGCTGCAAGGCAAAGAGGTAATAACCGCGTTAATTTGTCTTTTGTGGCTGTGCGCCACAGAATATAAAGTCGTATTAGGTTTTTGTAGCCATGAGCAACAGACTTGATAGCCGTATAAACTTTTTTCTGTAGCTGCAAGGCAAAGAGTCGATAACCGCGTTAATTCGTATTTTGTGGCTGTGTGCCACAGAATAGATAGTTGTATTGGGTTTTTCTAGCTGGGAGCAACATACTTGATAGCCGTATAAACTTTTTTCCGTAGCTGCAAGCCAATGAGTCGATAACCGCGTTAATTCGTATTTCGTGGCTGTGCGCCACAGAATAGATTGTCGTATTTTGTTTTTGTAGTTGGAAGCAACAGACTTGATAGCCGTATGATTTTTTTTGTAGCTGCAAGTCAAAATGTCAATAACCGCGTTAATTCGTCTTTGTGGCTGTGCGCCACAGAATAGATTGTCGTATTAGGTTTTTGTAGCTGGGAGCAACAGATTTGATAGCCGTATGAAATGTTCTCTGTAACTGCGAGGCAAAGAGTCAATAACCGCGTTAATTCGTCTTTTGTGGCTGTGCGCCACAGAATATATAGTCGTATTAGGTTTTTGTAGCTGGGAGCAACAGACTTGATAGCCGTATGAACTTTTCTCTTTAGCTGCAGACCAACAAGTCGATAACCGCGATAATTCGTATTTTGTGGCTGTGCGCCACAGAATAGATTGTCGTATTAGGTTTTTGTAGCTGGGAGCAACAGATTTGATAGCCGTATGAACTGTTCTCTGTAGCTGCAAGGCAAAGAGTCGATACCCGCGTTAATTCGTATTTTGTGGCTGTGCGCCACAGAATAGTATTAGGTTTTTGTAGCTGGGAGCAACATACTTGATAGCCGTATAACCTTTTTCCTGTAGCTGCACGGCAAAGAGTCAACAACCGCGTTAATTTGTCTTTTGTGGCTGTGCGCCACAGAATATAAAGTCGAATTAGGTTTTCGTAGCTGGGAGCAACAGACTTGATAGCCGTATGAACTTTTTTCTGTAGCTGCAAAGCAAAGAGGTAATAACCGCGTTAATTTGTCTTTTGTAGCTGTGCGCCACAGAATAGATTGTCGTATCAGGTTTTTGTAGCTGGGAGCAACAGACTTGATAGCCGTATAAACTTTTCTCTGTAGCTGCAAGCCAACAAGTCGATAACCGCGATAATTCGTATTTTGTGGCTGTGCGCCACAGAATAGATAGTCGTATTAGGTTTTTGTAGCTGGGAGCAACATACTTGATAGCCGTATAAACTTTTTTCTGTAGCTGCAAAGAGTCAATAACCGCGTTAATTTGTCTTTTGTGGCTGTGCGCCACAGAATATAAAGTCGTATTAGGTTTTTGTAGCTGGGAGCAACAGACTTAATAGCCGTATAAACTTTTTTCTGTAGCTGCAAGGCAAAGTGGTAATAACCGCGTTAATTTGTCTTTTGTGGCTGTGCGCCACAGAATATAAAGTCGTATTAGGTTTTTGTAGCCATGAGCAACAGACTTGATAGCCGTATAAACTTTTTTCTGTAGCTGCAAGGCAAAGAGTCGATAACCGCGTTAATTCGTATTTTGTGGCTGTGTGCCACAGAATAGATAGTTGTATTGGGTTTTTCTAGCTGGGAGCAACATACTTGATAGCCGTATAAACTTTTTTCCGTAGCTGCAAGCCAATGAGTCGATAACCGCGTTAATTCGTATTTCGTGGGTGTGCGCCACAGAATAGATTGTCGTATTTTGTTTTTGTAGTTGGAAGCAACAGACTTGATAGCCGTATGATTTTTTTGTAGCTGCAAGTCAAAATGTCAATAACCGCGTTAATTCGTCTTTGTGGCTGTGCGCCACAGAATAGATTGTCGTATTAGGTTTTTGTAGCTGGGAGCAACAGACTTGATAGCCGTATGATTTTTTTTGTAGCTGCAAGTCAAAATGTCAATAACCGCGTTAACTTGTCTTTTGTGGCTGTGCGCCACAGAATATAAAGTCGAATTAGGTTTTCGTAGCTGGGAGCAACAGACTTGATAGCCGTATGAACTTTTTTCTGTAGCTGCAAGGCAAAGAGGTAATAACCGCGTTAATTTGTCTTTTGTGGCTGTGCGCCACAGAATAGATTGTCGTATCAGGTTTTTGTAGCTGGGAGCAACAGACTTGATAGCCGTATGAACTTTTCTCTGTAGCTGCAAGCCAACAAGTCGATAACCGCGATAATTCGTATTTTGTGGCTGTGCGCCACAGAATAGTATTAGGTTTTTGTAGCTGGGAGCAACATACTTGATAGCCGTATAACCTTTTTCCTGTAGCTGCACGGCAAAGAGTCAATAACCGCGTTAATTTGTCTTTTGTGGCTGTGCGCCACAGAATATAAAGTCGTATTAGGTTTTCGTAGCTGGGAGCAACAGACTTGATAGCCGTATGAACTGTTTTCTGTAGCTGCAAGGCAAAGAGGTAATAACCGCGTTAATTTGTCTTTTGTGGCTGTGCGCCACAGAATAGATTGTCGTATCAGGTTTTTGTAGCTGGGAGCAACAGACTTGATAGCCGTATGAACTTTTCTCTGTAGCTGCAAGCCAACAAGTCGATAACCGCGATAATTCGTATTTTGTGGCTGTGCGCCACAGAAAAGATTGTCGTATTAGGTTTTTGTAGCTGGGAGCAACAGATTTGATAGCCGTATGAACTGTTATCTGTAGCTGCAAGGCAAAGAGTCGATAACCGCGTTAATTCGTATTTTGTGGCTGTGCGCCACAGAATAGTATTAGGTTTTTGTAGCTGGGAGCAACATACTTGATAGCCGTATAACCTTTTTCCTGTAGCTGCACGGCAAAGAGTCAATAACCGCGTTAATTTGTCTTTTGTGGCTGTGCGCCACAGAATATAAAGTCGTATTAGGTTTTCGTAGCTGGGAGCAACAGACTTGATAGCCGTATGAACTGTTTTCTGTAGCTGCAAGGCAAAGAGGTAATAACCGCGTTAATTTGTCTTTTGTGGCTGTGCGCCACAGAATAGATTGTCGTATCAGGTTTTTGTAGCTGGGAGCAACAGACTTGATAGCCGTATGAACTTTTCTCTGTAGCTGCAAGCCAACAAGTCGATAACCGCGATAATTCGTATTTTGTGGCTGTGCGCCACAGAAAAGATTGTCGTATTAGGTTTTTGTAGCTGGGAGCAACAGATTTGATAGCCGTATGAACTGTTCTCTGTAGCTGCAAGGCAAAGAGTCGATAACCGCGTTAATTCGTATTTTGTGGCTGTGCGCCACAGAATAGTATTAGGTTTTTGTAGCTGTGAGCAACATACTTGATAGCCGTATAACCTTTTTCCTGTAGCTGCACGGCAAAGAGTCAATAACCGCGTTAATTTGTCTTTTGTGGCTGTGCGCCACAGAATATAAAGTCGAATTAGGTTTTCGTAGCTGGGAGCAACAGACTTGATAGCCGTATGAACTTTTTTCTGTAGCTGCAAAGCAAAGAGGTAATAACCGCGTTAATTTGTCTTTTGTAGATGTGCGCCACAGAATAGATTGTCGTATCAGGTTTTTGTAGCTGGGAGCAACAGACTTGATAGCCGTATAAACTTTTCTCTGTAGCTGCAAGCCAACAAGTCGATAACCGCGATAATTCGTATTTTGTGGCTGTGCGCCACAGAATAGATAGTCGTATTAGGTTTTTGTAGCTGGGAGCAACATACTTGATAACCGTATAAACTTTTTTCTGTAGCTGCAAAGAGTCAATAACCGCGTTAATTTGTCTTTTGTGGCTGTGCGCCACAGAATATAAAGTCGTATTAGGTTTTTGTAGCTGGGAGCAACAGACTTAATAGCCGTATAAACTTTTTTCTGTAGCTGCAAGGCAAAGAGGTAATAACCGCGTTAATTTGTCTTTTGTGGCTGTGCGCCACAGAATATAAAGTCGTATTAGGTTTTTGTAGCCATGAGCAACAGACTTGATAGCCGTATAAACTTTTTTCTGTAGCTGCAAGGCAAAGAGTCGATAACCGCGTTAATTCGTATTTTGTGGCTGTGTGCCACAGAATAGATAGTTGTATTGGGTTTTTCTAGCTGGGAGCAACATACTTGATAGCCGTATAAACTTTTTTCCGTAGCTGCAAGCCAATGAGTCGATAACCGCGTTAATTCGTATTTCGTGGCTGTGCGCCACAGAATAGATTGTCGTATTTTGTTTTTGTAGTTGGAAGCAACAGACTTGATAGCCGTATGATTTTTTTTGTAGCTGCAAGTCAAAATGTCAATAACCGCGTTAATTCGTCTTTGTGGCTGTGCGCCACAGAATAGATTGTCGTATTAGGTTTTTGTAGCTGGGAGCAACAGATTTGATAACCGTATAAACTTTTTTCTGTAGCTGCAAAGAGTCAATAACCGCGTTAATTTGTCTTTTGTGGCTGTGCGCCACAGAATATAAAGTCGTATTAGGTTTTTGTAGCTGGGAGCAACAGACTTAATAGCCGTATAAACTTTTTTCTGTAGCTGCAAGGCAAAGAGGTAATAACCGCGTTAATTTGTCTTTTGTGGCTGTGCGCCACAGAATATAAAGTCGTATTAGGTTTTTGTAGCCATGAGCAACAGACTTGATAGCCGTATAAACTTTTTTCTGTAGCTGCAAGGCAAAGAGTCGATAACCGCGTTAATTCGTATTTTGTGGCTGTGTGCCACAGAATAGATAGTTGTATTGGGTTTTTCTAGCTGGGAGCAACATACTTGATAGCCGTATAAACTTTTTTCCGTAGCTGCAAGCCAATGAGTCGATAACCGCGTTAATTCGTATTTCGTGGCTGTGCGCCACAGAATAGATTGTCGTATTTTGTTTTTGTAGTTGGAAGCAACAGACTTGATAGCCGTATGATTTTTTTTGTAGCTGCAAGTCAAAATGTCAATAACCGCGTTAATTCGTCTTTGTGGCTGTGCGCCACAGAATAGATTGTCGTATTAGGTTTTTGTAGCTGGGAGCAACAGATTTGATAGCCGTATGAAATGTTCTCTGTAACTGCGAGGCAAAGAGTCAATAACCGCGTTAATTCGTCTTTTGTGGCTGTGCGCCACAGAATATATAGTCGTATTAGGTTTTTGTAGCTGGGAGCAACAGACTTGATAGCCGTATGAACTTTTCTTTTTAGCTGCAGACCAACAAGTCGATAACCGCGATAATTCGTATTTTGTGGCTGTGCGCCACAGAATAGATTGTCGTATTAGGTTTTTGTAGCTGGGAGCAACAGATTTGATAGCCATATGAACTGTTCTCTGTAGCTGCAAGGCAAAGAGTCGATACCCGCGTTAATTCGTATTTTGTGGCTGTGCGCCACAGAATAGTATTAGGTTTTTGTAGCTGGGAGCAACATACTTGATAGCCGTATAACCTTTTTCCTGTAGCTGCACGGCAAAGAGTCAACAACCGCATTAATTTGTCTTTTGTGGCTGTGCGCCACAGAATATAAAGTCGTATTAGGTTTTCGTAGCTGGGAGCAACAGACTTGATAGCCGTATGAACTTTTTTCTGTAGCTGCAAGGCAAAGAGGTAATAACCGCGTTAATTTGTCTTTTGTGGCTGTGCGCCACAGAATATAAAGTCGAATTAGGTTTTCGTAGCTGGGAGCAACAGACTTGATAGCCGTATGAACTTTTTTCTGTAGCTGCAAAGCAAAGAGGTAATAACCGCGTTAATTTGTCTTTTGTAGCTGTGCGCCACAGAATAGATTGTCGTATCAGGTTTTTGTAGCTGGGAGCAACAGACTTGATAGCCGTATAAACTTTTCTCTGTAGCTGCAAGCCAACAAGTCGATAACCGCGATAATTCGTATTTTGTGGCTGTGCGCCACAGAATAGATAGTCGTATTAGGTTTTTGTAGCTGGGAGCAACATACTTAATAGCCGTATAAACTTTTTTCTGTAGCTGCAAGCCAACAAGTCGATAACCGCGTTAATTTGTCTTTTGTGGCTGTGCGCCACAGAATATAAAGTCGTATTAGGTTTTTGTAGCTGGGAGCAACAGACTTAATAGCCGTATAAACTTTTTTCTGTAGCTGCAAGGCAAAGAGGTAATAACCGCGTTAATTTGTCTTTTGTGGCTGTGCGCCACAGAATATAAAGTCGTATTAGGTTTTTGTAGCCATGAGCAACAGACTTGATAGCCGTATAAACTTTTTTTCTGTAGCTGCAAGGCAAAGAGTCGATAACCGCGTTAATTCGTATTTTGTGGCTGTGTGCCACAGAATAGATAGTTGTATTGGGTTTTTCTAGCTGGGAGCAACATACTTGATAGCCGTATAAACTTTTTTTCCGTAGCTGCAAGCCAATGAGTCAATAACCGCGTTAATTCGTCTTTGTGGCTGTGCGCCACAGAATAGATTGTCGTATTAGGTTTTTGTAGCTGGGAGCAACAGATTTGATAGCCGTATGAAATGTTCTCTGTAACTGCGAGGCAAAGAGTCAATAACCGCGTTAATTCGTCTTTTGTGGCTGTGCGCCACAGAATATATAGTCGTATTAGGTTTTTGTAGCTGGGAGCAACAGACTTGATAGCCGTATGAACTTTTCTCTTTAGCTGCAGACCAACAAATCAATAACCGCGATAATTCGTATTTTGTGGCTGTGCGCCACAGAATAGATTGTCGTATTAGGTTTTTGTAGCTGGGAGAACAGATTTAACTGTCAAATTGCATGTAATATTATGAGCGCGTAACAGGGTAACCATACCCTTTTTCTTCTCAACTTTTCTCTCCATTTACTCCATTGGAGTGCCACATACTATGTGGAAGTCACGTGTTAAATCACGAATAAATCTATTCTATTCTATTCTATTTGATAGCCGTATGAACTGTTCTCTGTAGCTGCAAGGCAAAGAGTCGATACCCGCGTTAATTCGTATTTTGTGGCTGTGCGCCACAGAATAGTATTAGGTTTTTGTAGCTGGGAGCAACATACTTGATAGCCGTATAACCTTTTTCCTGTAGCTGCACGGCAAAGAGTCAACAACCGCGTTAATTTGTCTTTTGTGGCTGTGCGCCACAGAATATAAAGTCGTATTAGGTTTTCGTAGCTGGGAGCAACAGACTTGATAGCCGTATGAACTTTTTTCTGTAGCTGCAAGGCAAATAGGTAATAACCGCGTTAATTTGTCTTTTGTGGCTGTGCGCCACAGAATAGATTGTCGTATCAGGTTTTTGTAGCTGGGAGCAACAGACTTGATAGCCGTATGAACTTTTCTCTGTAGCTGCAAGCCAACAAGTCGATAACCGCGATAATTCGTATTTTGTGGCTGTGCGCCACAGGATGTACAGTCGTATTAGGTTTTTGTAGTTGTGAGCAACAGACTTGATAGCCGTGTGATTTTTTTTTCTGTAACTGCAAGCCGAAAAGTCGATAACCGCGTTAATTTGTATTTCGTGGCTGTGCGCCACAGAAAAGATAGTCGTATCAGGTTCTTGTAGCTGGGAGCAACAGACTTGATAGCCGTATAAACTTTTTCCTGTAGCTGCAAGTGTTGTGAATATAATAGATATTCACAACCTATTCTATATTAACCTTTTCATTACTCTCAATATCTAAGTCTCGTAACACTTTCTCTGGTATGCGTCTGGTATGCGTCATGGCATACCATGGCACCGCCCCTTCATGTTTAGTCGCACTGTATGGAAGATTGAAATAAACCATCTGTATTCAACTGTTCTGTTCTACTTAGAAAGACCTTCAGGAAGTAATCCCTAAGGCCCTCCCGAGACTTGAACTAAAGACCCTATCAGTAGGGCGCTTTGAATACAAAGACCCTTCCGTGGGCGCACTCAACTACAAATAAAACCCGAAACTACGGGTAAAAGATCTAGGCCACTGTCGATAAGGGGAAACCCTCACCAAATTGGTGCATCGGCCGTTGGAACTTATCTTAAGGTTTTCCGGCGGCTGTACGAAGACCCGCGTGGCAGGCCCAACAAAAAGTAGTGCGAAACCAACGTTTTCACCTAACATAGGTAACCTACAAAGGTGCACTCAATACGAACGAAAAACGCTTCGTTCAACAAAACTTGCTAACAAGCAGAAACCAAGCGCGAGTTACTACACTCCATTGGTGCTGATTTACCTACAGAAAGGTCATCAGCGAAATTGTCGGGAACAACGACAGAGGTGAAAAGCTGTAAAATTTACTCTTTCCCTCAACTATACAGTTTGCAGTCAGCTAAACTCTGTCTCAAGTTGAGTCAGACGGTTGCAAAAACAAAAGCTGTAAACCACCAGATTGCGCCGCGATAAGAAAAGCGCGCGCAACGAGAGACATTCCTTTCTCTCTTGAAACAACTCTCCTTTTTCACAAAGAGAGGCGGAGTTAAGAAAGCAGACATTCGATCGCCAATCGTCCACAAAGACCAGACGATATAGGTGGCAAGAAAAAAAACCCTGAAACACGGGTACGTAGTCTCCCAAATGGCAGAACTACGCTATTACAAGACTAGAGCGACAAAAGTCGCTCGTAAGTTACAAGACTACGTAACACAATCAAAACCACTCGACGTGGAGTTCACATTCCCTTCCACAAGGAAGGATCTGGCACAGTACATCAGTGATCAGAAAGCACAAATAGTACAAGTAAAATTCACTCTCACATCTCATATCGATGAAATGAATGAAGCTATCAAACTACTTGAAGAAGCAGTCAGCAATGCAGAACCTTCAGAGTGGGAAAGATTGCAAGATGATCTCTCTGCCTATCTTGAGAAGGAATGTGATGTTTCAAAAAGCAACGCAAAACTCCTACTTGCACGATTCGAATATCGACTAGTCGAACTTGCCGAGCAAAGAAATGTTCTAAAAGAAACAGAACAAAAGCGAGCAAAACTAGGTGATGCAGACGCACAGTCAACTGATTCATTGAGCTCAGTTGGATCAGTCAAAGAAAAAAGAGTACGCCTTCCCGAACTCACAGTACCGACCTTTGACGGAAACGTGAGAGAGTTCCCAAGTTTCTGGACCACGTTTTCATCAATGGTGCATGACAATGAAGAACTGGGAAATGTGGACAGGTTTCTATTCTTGAAACAAGCTTTGAAAGGAAAAGTCCTCAAACTCATAGCACCCCTTCCAGTACTTGCCGAGAACTACAAAAAGGCAGTGGCACTGTTGAAGAGCCGCTACGACAAGGGCAACTGTATGACCGATCTCATTCTAGCCGACATTCAAACGATGGCCACCGCGGACAACTCAACAGCAAGTTGTCGAGAAACTCTGGAAGCACTGAAAGCACATATTACTCTCCTCGATTGTCAAGGAGTAGAAGTTGACGACAACCCATTATGGCGCAACACAGTCCTTGCCAAGTTTCCAAATCGTTTCACAAAACAGATTCTGATAGCGGAACGCAAGGCCGACAGAAACCTTGAGATGGATGAAATCTTCGAAGAACTCGAAGACAATATCTCTCTATCCGAAACCGTTGAGTTGACGACTAGCTCGTTCAGAAATTTCTCGCGAGCCGAGCCAGAAGCTAGACATAAACAGGAAAGTTCGAAAAACCCACAGAAAAGGGAAAAACAACGCGATTTTCAAAAGAAAACAGTTGAAAGGAAACGAATAACCTGTCTGTGTGGCGATGAATCCCACAACCCCTTCTCATGCCCTACACTCACAACAGTAGATAAGCGCAGAGAGGTACTCAAGCAAACAAAGGCTTGTTGGAAATGTTTCGAAAGAGGACACTCTTCCAAAGATTGTACAAAAATGAGAAAATGCCCCAGCTGCGATGAAAATCATCACTCAGCAGTTTGTTATCAGAAAGAGCGTGAAAACCAAGAACGAACAACAAATTTTACGCCCAGCACATCAAAAACGGTAACAACGGGCAAGAAGTCGTGGATCAAACCCGACGTAGTGAATGCAAGCCAATGTCCAGCTGCAACAAAGCAGCAATACCAAGTTGTCCTCATGACAGCACAAGCTCTCATTTTCAATGAAAAGGAGATGGATTACGAACCGATCAACTTGTTCATCGATAGTGGAGCTCAACGTAGTTTCATTAAAACTGATATATCTACTGATATGAAACTTCCGACAGTACAACAACATGAGTTGAAGGTCAGTGGAATTGGCGAAGTAGTATCATGCTTCACATCCGACGAAGTGATGATCACTCTGAAAAACGCGATGAATAATGAAAAGTTGAAGAAAATTCCAATATTCACCAAAGAGAAGTTGACATCAGCTCTCACGACAGCAGAACTCTCAGAGGACGATCGGGGATTCATTGCGAAAAACGATGTCTACATAGCTCAAGAGACAGTAGAACAACGCACGATCGTACCCTCCATACTAGTGGGACAAGATCTCTTGCATACCATTGTCCAGAGAGAAAAACCAGTACTTACACTGCCTTCAGGTCTGGTTATGACGCCTACAGTGTTCGGATACGCAATTTCGGGTAAAAGTAATATCAACACGGCAACTAAAATACCCGAATGCGCTGAATATTCTCTCATCGAAGTAGAAACACCAGTGGTGAATCAAGTCATGCAAGACTACAAAAGTGAAGTCAAAAACCTGTATGAAATCGAATCACTGGGACTGAAAACAGAACCAGACGAGAACGAACTTGAAGTACTTGAGTTCATGAAAGAGTATAGAGACACGATACTCATCGAAAACAACGTGGCAACTGCCGGGTTTCCATTCTTGGAACACGTAGCCAAACTCAACGACAACTTCAAAATAGCCGCACGACGGCTAGAGTCACTTTCGAAAGAGTTAGTCAAAGAAGAAGAACGACTCAAATTGTATGAGAACACAATCAATGATTATCTTCAACAAGGAATTATTGAAGAAGTGAACAAAAACTCAACCGAAGGTATCACAACATTCTACCTACCTCATCGTTATGTGTGGTCACCAGAAAAAAGTACCAAACTCAGAATAGTGTTTGATGCAGCATCAAAGGCTCGCAACGAACTCAGCTTGAATGACACGATCTTCGAAGGACATTCGTTAATGCCACACATTTACGAAATCCTAATGAAATTCAGAACTCACTCACACGTGATGACAGCCGACATTCAGAAAGCATTTCTGCAAATCAGGTTACATCCAGCCCACAGAGACGCTACCAGATTTCTCTGGATCAAAGATTGGAACAAACCGGCCGTAGGAGATAATCTCAGATATCTTCGTTTTTGTCGAATTCCCTTCGGCATCAACGCTAGTCCTTGTATCCTAAATCAAACGATCCTGAAACATTTGGAAAACATTAACACATCCACAAGCAGGGAGATTGCCGACAAAATATATGTCGATAACGTGTTAATGACAGCAAAGTCGTCGAAAGAACTGATCAAGAAGTACGGAGAGTCAAAGGAATATTTCTCCTCTCTGGGAATGAATCTCCGAGACTATCTTTCCAATTCAAAGGAAGCCGACGAGAAAATACCTATGGAAGACCGTGCAAAAGCTACTGAGATGAAAATGCTTGGAATGACGTGGAAAGCACGTGAAGATACACTCAGTATGACCGTCAAACAGAAAGAACGGAAGAAAATTTCAAAACGAGCAGTGCTCAGCCAAATAAATGGCGCCTGCTTCGATCCTCTCGGACTTATCACGCCATTAATGGTAAAGTCAAAGATCTTTCTTCAAGATCTGCATAAACAGTCATTGAAATGGGACGAACCTCTCAATGAAGAAGATGCAAAGAGATGGAGCAGCATAGAGGAAGAAATCCAGGACTTCTCCATTGAAGTACCCAGATTAGTAACGTCTGAGGAAAATGTTCGTTCACGACGACTATCGGTGTTTGTCGACAGCTCAAAACGAGTGTATGCATGTGCAGCGTACATTACAACAACAACCAATCAGGGTACACAATCGGTATTGTACACAGCAAAAGCCAAAGTGGCGCCCATCAAAAGAGAACAGACAATTCCAAAGCTCGAACTACTCGCTATCTTCATAGGAATGACTATGACAGAAACAATCCTGGAAATGTCAAACATGCGCTTCAAGGAAGTTGACATATTCTCCGACTCAACTATCGCCCTCAGCTGGGTGCACTCGGGCAAGCGACTACCATCCTTTGTAGCCCAACTGGCTCAAAAAGTACAACTGATTAAGTCACGCATCACCACCATTCGAGATCGCCCAGTTCGATTTCATCATGTCCCAACAGATGAAAACATCGCTGACGTGGCGACAAGAGGTCTCACAAAAGAAGAGGCACTGAACAGCGACTGGTGGAATGGTCCGAAATGGTTGAACGAACCAAGAGAAAAATGGCCAACAAAGGCAGTTACTGAGAAAATTGCGGAAGAAACACTTGATACCTACGAAGTGTCCCTCCTCAGTTCGGAAATGAGTCCTGTCATTGAAGAAGACACAACAACATCAGTAGTAACACCTGAGAATGTGTGGCAACCATCAACGGCACATACCTTCAGCTACAGAAAACTGAAGCGAATTGTAGCCTACGCTCTACGTTTCATAAGGAATTGTAGAAAAGGAAAGCCACTGCATACCAAAATAAGTGACGAAAAACATCAGACCCACGTCATTACAGGTGAAGAGATGGCACTGGCAGAATGCTCACTACTCAGACAAGCACAGAGACAAATCGATCTCGACAAATTGGTGAAAAGCTGCAAGAAATTGAGATTGGGGTTTGACGAGAACGGTTTGCTGCGACGCACAGGAAGACTAGACAATTCTTATCTGTCTTACGACGCAGCTAATCCCATCTACTTGCCGAAAAAGTGCGAACTGACTAGAATGATACTGGAAGACATTCATATGCGAAGAGGTCATTGCGGTACAAACCAACTGGTATGCGAAGCGAGACAAAAGTTTTGGATTCCACACGATCGCAACCAGTGCAAATCAGTAACAACTACATGTCTAGCATGCAAGCCATTCAACAGCTATCCATTTCAATATCCTGATCTAGGACAATTGCCAAAAGAGCGCATTCAGAAGGCTCCTCCATTCAGTTTTATTGGAGTCGATTACTTTGGCCCTATCGTTGTCAAAAAAGAAGGTGATGATGAGAAAATTTGGGTAGCACTGTATACCTGCTTTGTAACACGACTAGTTCATCTGGAAGTTGCCACAGATCTATCAGCAGAGGCCTTTCTCTTGAATTTCAAGAGGTTTATTGCCAGGAGAGGTGTGCCAGTGAGGATATTGTCCGATAATGGAACAAACTTCCAACTCGCACAAGCTATCATTGCAAAAGGTGAAGATCAAGAAGGTCAACAAATCAACGAATTCATCGCGGGATACAATATACAGTGGTCCTTCATTCCTCCAGCAGCACCCTTTCAAGGAGGGGCTTGGGAAAGAATGGTTGGAGTAGTGAAACGATCTCTCTCCAAAACCATCGGAAAGCGTAAATTAGACCTTGAAACCTTTCATACGTTTCTATGCGAAGCAGAGGCCATCGTCAATAGCAGACCACTCACAATCACTGAATTCGACGAACAAGGTACTATAAGGCCGATTGATTTCATCTACAAAGGTATCAAATATGGTACTGACCAACTGAATCAGAAAATAGATCATGATGATCCTGACTACTTTCCAACCACTCTACTGAAATCTCATCAAGAAGCGAAACAAACTCTTGACGAGGCTGAAAAGATCACAGACAAATTCTGGGAAAAATGGAAACTAGAGTACTTGACAGCTCTCAGGGGTAGCCACGACAAATCATACTTCAACTACAGGTGCACTCGAAGACGCCCTGAAATAGGAGAAATTGTTCTGGTTGATGAAGATAACATGTCTCCCCGAGGACATTGGCCAAAAGCCAGAATCATTGAACTCGTACACAGTCGTGACAAAGAAGTCAGAAGCGTGATTGTTAAGTTTCCCAACGGACGTCAACTTCAACGCCCTATCACTCGCTTGATCCCATTGGAATTGAAAACATTCGAAGATCCGAAAGATAAAAACATCAGCGATATAGGCGATATCATTCATTCAACACCACTGCCCCCAGAAAGAACGTCTCTGTCAGACTTTGAATTGGCAGTTCAGCCTACAAGAATTCAGCCCAGAAGAAAGGCAAAAGACAACCCGCTCAGACGAGACATGTCTGATAGCAACTTATCCAAACGACACACGTTTGCACCACTACTGATGGTCGTGACGTGCCTGCTGATTGGCAGCACAGAGGCCACAGAAAATGTCCTCACATGTGTGAAAGGTGGTGTGACAATCGACACAACGTCATTCAATCTCTCCACAGAGATACGACAGGAAATCTGCATCAACACCAAACACTGCGAAAAACTTCTCACACAATCATTTCCATTTGAACATAGCTTCTCACCAGGACTGCTAATTGACGATCACACGATACAATGGCGAATGATTGAGAACGGAACACAGTACCGAGAAAATCTACATTGTCCTGGAAATGTGATTTGTGAACTCATCAATTGCTTTCTCTGCGCAGAACTGATTGGTAACCCGCAATGTCTACCCAGATCATCCCTAGCAGCGACAGCGTTAGGAATGTATCTCATTCTCACTGTAATCATTATCGCGTGGAAATACTGCGTAGGCACGTGCCTGAAAAATACTTGTTGTCGTATGCTACGAAAAACGGGAAAACTACTTCTTTCGAAAAGTGAAGAAGTGAAACGAAAACAAAAACGTCGCAACTCACACGTGGAAAACGAGGAAATTCCTTTACTAGAACAGCCGATTTCCTTCCCATCTGGCAGATCCAAGTTGATCACAATTATTGCAATACTTGCTATTCTCCCACGTGGAGAAACATGTCAATATATTGATACAATCAACTCAGAGGGAAATCACTGTTCCAACCGAAATTCTTCTATCGAATCTTGTGATAAAATACATTCTACCATAATCACAATGAGCGCATCTCGTCAAGAAGTGTGTCTGAGATCTCGCAACAACAACAACCAAATCACGAGTCAAATGAGAATAAATCTCCTACAAATCGAGTTTGAGTGTCAACAAGTACTCCAATACTACACGAGAGACATTGACATCAACACAGTTTCAGCAAAACGATGCCCATTGTCAGGATCATGTACCGGTCAAACATGCGAAAAAACAACATCCCAATCATTCATTCCAGAACTGAATGATTCATACAAGTATCCAGGTGTATCACGTTGCTCTGCAAGTTGTGGCGGAATAGGTTGCGGCTGTTTACTACCTCTCAGCGGTTGTCTCTTCTCCAGAACCTACGCAAAACCAACTAGCGAGAAAAGCTACAAAGTGATACGTTGCATGAATTGGGTACCAAAAGTGATCCTGGAGTACGAAAACATCGCAAAAGACGGGAAAAAGACAAATTACGATTTAGTCTTGAAACCAACGGTCACAAAAAAGGTGGACAACACAAATTTCACCTTGGAACTAGTTACTTCGCCAGTCACGAGTTTGACCGAAGGACTGTTCGTACAATCAGTCGAAGGAAACAACTCCAACGTGATCAGTACAATACGCATACCAGCAACAACCAACGTTGCCCTCAAATGTCCAACCTACAAGGATGCCTTAAAGCTAGAAAAATGCTTCGTAAATCCGAAATGCGTCTGTACAACCAGCGAACTGAGTACAAACTGCAACTGTGATCATCTGAACATAACAAGAGCAGAAAATGAATTGGAAACAAGGTTGCCAATATTCAGCGAAAACGCAAACCTTGAAGCTACAAACTCCACAATACTGCTGTTTAGCCATAATTCGGTGGCGGAAGTATCGATCTCGGTCAGCGAAACACAAATTGACAGCGTCTTCGAAAGCTCACCTTGCACTGTACAGCTCTCACGAGCAGAGGGATGTTTCAATTGTCTATCTGGAGCGAAAACCACCGTACAGTGCAAATCCCAACTGGAACAAGTGATTTCGGTACAATGCGGAACTCATGAACTTGTAACATCATGCGGACCAGAAAAAAGATCGAGCGTGCTCTTTATTCACGCTAAGAAAGCTCAGTTATATGAGAAATGCGAGTCATCATGCCTCAAACCACAAGAAAATCTTGTACTGGAAGGTATATTGAGTTACCACAGTGTATGGAGTGACCAGACAGACCGAAATGAACGTGCAAACTACGTAAGTCTACTGAACTTACCTGACATTGCGCACATACTAAGCGTATGGCAGGACTGGTGGAAATCAAGTATTCTGGCAGTCATTACAGTGGTCCTACTTGTCTCTATGACGGTATTCGTGTTGCCCATCCTAGTACAGCAATTACTGTGCGGGGCATGCAAAAGGGTCATTCAATCAAAAAACCCCATAAAACAACTATGAGCACATACTGTAATTAACAGATGGTCAAATTCATATAAATATTGAAAAATCCACTTTCCTTATGTAATACATTTATTAACAAGCAATCAGATTTAACCATTCGGTGATTAATATTTACTTATATTGTGTAAATAGCAGTTTCTCACGTTTTCGTTTCAACTCATTCCAATCAATCGCAACACCCTCACTTGGCAACATATGTATCATCTTTGTCTATGTGTAACTCAATACAAAGACACGCGCAAGACTGTACAAAGACGAGAGACGCAGACAAAACAGTACAGCAGGCGGAGCAAAAGTCCAGCCCCTACAACACACCATTCCGAACGCGAAACCCGACATGTCGGATCCTTCGGACGCTGAACTTGACTTTGAAAGTGAAAGCGAATCGATACCGCCATATTCTCCGTCCCCGGATACTCTTCAAAAAGTGTATCACTCCCCCAAGTACGACAGCGATGAAAACATACTTCACATCGCTGACGAAGACGACACTGGTCGCGAAGAAGATCTGCAGCCACCCAGAAAAAAAGTGAGGACAGTTTACCATAAAAAAGACCTGCTTTCCAAGGCAAAAGACCTGAACTCACAGGCTCAAAACCCGGTAAATAACGAAACTCCATTCCAGCGCTCGATGAGAATCCGCATCAGATCTGATACGGTCGAGGCCAGAGTCAAACGGCTAGAAGAGAACGCCCAAAGAGCTGACGCAAGGTACCAAAAGATCAAGCGCAAGCTCAAAGATCTTCGCCGTGAAACAAGAGAACGAGCTCCAGCAGAGAACCGTACAGTGAGTCCGGTTCGTGAGAGAGCCATCAGTCCAGTTGTTCCAATGAATGCACGCGATAGACAGAGGGCTGTGCGCGATAGTATGACTAGCTCCCATCCATCTTCCTCTAGACAGCAGACTAATCGCCCATGTTGTATCATTTGCGGTTACAGTAACCACATTGCTTTCGATTGTAAGAAGATAAGAGATTTGAGAGTCAGACTCGATCTAATCAAACGCGTCGGCGGTTGCCCACGTTGTAGCTTTCTACATGATGCCAATGAGTATTGCTCTGGAAAAGGTCCACAAGGCCCTAAGAAATAATCTGTCATTGTATTGTTTCTTTCAATTTGGTTTACAACGTTGATTCATTTAATCATCAGTCACTTGTTCTATTTACTCCGTGGTAGTTTCTTATTGCTATATCATATGTTCTACAATTTCCTACATTTCGTTATCCATCATTTATTCATTGGTCGATTTCAACATTTATTCCCTGGTAGTTAGATTACATTCTCACAAATTTAACATGTTTTCTTTATACTCTATCACTACCGTTTATTTCCCCGCCCGCAGTGTTGTGAATATAATAGATATTCACAACCTATTCTATATTAACCTTTTCATTACTCTCAATATCTAAGTCTCGTAACACTTTCTCTGGTATGCGTCTGGTATGCGTCATGGCATACCATGGCACCGCCCCTTCATGTTTAGTCGCACTGTATGGGAGATTGAAATAAACCATCTGTATTCAACTGTTCTGTTCTACTTAGAAAGACCTTCAGGAAGTAATCCCTAAGGCCCTCCCGAGACTTGAACTAAAGACCCTATCAGTAGGGCGCTTTGAATACAAAGACCCTTCCGTGGGCGCACTCAACTACAAATAAAACCCGAAACTACGGGTAAAAGACCTTTCTACAAAGGCCACTGTCGATAAGGGGAAACCCTCACCAAAGCAAGGCAAAGAGTCAATAACCGCGTTAATTTGTCTTTTGTGGCTGTGCGCCACAGAATATAAAGTCGTATTAGGTTTTTATAGCTGGGAGCAACAGACTTGATAGCCGTATAAGCTTTTTTCTGTAGCTGCAAGCCAAAGAGTCGATAACCGCGTTAATTTGTCTTTTGTGGCTGTGCGCCACAGAATATAAAGTCGTATTAGGTTTTTGTAGCTGGGAGCAACAGACGTGATAGCCGTATGAACTGTTCTCTGTAAATGCAAGCCACAGAGTCAAAAACCGCGTTAATTCGTATTTTCTGCTTGTGCACCACAGAAAAGATTGTCGTATTAGGTTTTTGTAGCTGGGAGCAACAGACTTGATAGCCGTATAAACTTTTTTCTGTAGCTGCAAGGCAAAGAGTCAATAACCGCGTTAATTCGTATTTTGTGGTTGTGCACCACAGAAAAGATAGTCGTATTAAGTTTTTGTAGCTGGTAGCAACAGACTTGATGGCCGTATAAATTTTTTTCTGTAGCTGCAAGGCAAAGAGTCAATAACCGCGTTAAACTGTCTTTTGTGGCTGTGCGCCACAGGGTATACAGTCGTATTAGGTTTTTGTAGTTGTGAGCAACAGACTTGATAGCCGTGTGATTTTTTTTTTCTGTAACTGCAAGCCGAAAAGTCAATAACCGCGTTAATTTGTATTTCGTGGCTGTGCGCCACAGAAAAGATAGTCGTATCAGGTTCTTGTAGCTGGGAGCAACAGACTTGATAGCCGTATGAACTTTTTCCTGTAGCTGCAAGGCAAAGAGTCAATAACCGCGTTAATTTGTCTTTTGTGGCTGTGCGCCACAGAATATAAAGTCGTATTAGGTTTTTGTAGCTGGGAGCAACAGACTTGATAGCCGTATAAGCTTTTTTCTGTAGCTGCAAGCCAAAGAGTCGATAACAGCGTTAATTCGTATTTTGTGGCTGTGCGCCACAGAATATATAGTCGTATTAGGTTCTTGTAGCTGTGAGCAACACACTTGGTAGCCGTATAAGCTTTTCTCTGTAGCTGCAAGCCAAAGAGTCGATAACAGCGTTAATTCGTATTTTGTGGCTGTGCGCCACATAATAGATTGTCGTATTAGGTTTTGTAGCTGCGAGCAACAGATTTGATAGCCGTATAAACTTTTTTTCTGTAGCTGCAAGGCAAAGAGGTAATAACCGCGTTAATTTGTCTTTTGTGGCTGTGCGCCACAGAATATAAAGTCGTATTAGGTTTTTGTAGCCATGAGCAACAGACTTGATAGCCGTATAAACTTTTTTCTGTAGCTGCAAGGCAAAGAGTCGATAACCGCGTTAATTCGTATTTTGTGGCTGTGTGCCACAGAATAGATAGTTGTATTGGGTTTTTCTAGCTGGGAGCAACATATTTGATAGCCGTATAAACTTTTTTCTGTAGCTGCTAGGCAAAGAGTCAATAACCGCGTAAATTTGTCTTTTGTGGCTGTGCGCCACAGAATATAAAGTCGTATTAGGTTTTTGTAGCCATGAGCAACTTGATAGCCGTATGAACTGTTCTCTGTAGCTGCAGGGCAAAAAGTCGATAACCGCGTTAATTCGTATGTTGTGGCTGTGCGCCACAGAATAGATTGTCGTATTAGGTTTTTGTAGCTGGGAGCAACATATTTGATAGCCGTATGAACTGTTCTCTGTAGCTGCAAGGCAAAGAGTCGATAACCGCGTTAATTCGTATTTTGTGGCTGTGCGCCACAGAATAGATGGTCGTATCAGGTTTTTGTAGCTGGGAACAACATACTTGATAGCCGTATTAACTTTTTTCTGTAGCTGCAAAGCAAATAGTCGATAACCGCGTTAATTCGTATTTTGTGGCTGTGCGCCACAGAATAGATAGTCGTATTAGGTTTTTGTAGCTGGGAGCAACATACTTGATAGCCGTATAAACTTTTTTCTGTAGCTGCAAAGAGTCAATAACCGCGTTAATTTGTCTTTTGTGGCTGTGCGCCACAGAATATAAAGTCGTATTAGGTTTTTGTAGCTGGGAGCAACAGACTTAATAGCCGTATAAACTTTTTTCTGTAGCTGCAAGGCAAAGAGGTAATAACCGCGTTAATTTGTCTTTTGTGGCTGTGCGCCACAGAATATAAAGTCGTATTAGGTTTTTGTAGCCATGAGCAACAGACTTGATAGCCGTATAAACTTTTTTCCGTAGCTGCAAGCCAATGAGTCGATAACCGCGTTAATTCGTATTTTGTGGCTGTGCGCCACAGAATAGATTGTCGTATTTTGTTTTTGTAGTTGGAAGCAACAGACTTGATAGCCGTATGATTTTTTTTGTAGCTGCAAGTCAAAATGTCAATAACCGCGTTAATTCGTCTTTGTGGCTGTGCGCCACAGAATAGATTGTCGTATTAGGTTTTTGTAGCTGGGAGCAACAGATTTGATAGCCGTATGAAATGTTCTCTGTAACTGCGAGGCAAAGAGTCAATAACCGCGTTAATTCGTCTTTTGTGGCTGTGCGCCACAGAATATATAGTCGTATTAGGTTTTTGTAGCTGGGAGCAACAGACTTGATAGCCGTATGAACTTTTCTCTTTAGCTGCAGACCAACAAGTCGATAACCGCGATAATTCGTATTTTGTGGCTGTGCGCCACAGAATAGATTGTCGTATTAGGTTTTTGTAGCTGGGAGCAACAGATTAGATAGCCGTATGAACTGTTCTCTGTAGCTGCAAGGCAAAGAGTCGATACCCGCGTTAATTCGTATTTTGTGGCTGTGCGCCACAGAATAGTATTAGGTTTTTGTAGCTGGGAGCAACATACTTGATAGCCGTATAACCTTTTTCCTGTAGCTGCACGGCAAAGAGTCAACAACCGCGTTAGTTTGTCTTTTGTGGCTGTGCGCCACAGAATATAAAGTCGTATTAGGTTTTCGTAGCTGGGAGCAACAGACTTGATAGCCGTATGAACTTTTTTCTGTAGCTGCAAGGCAAAGAGGTAATAACCGCGTTAATTTGTCTTTTGTGGCTGTGCGCCACAGAATAGATTGTCGTATCAGGTTTTTGTAGCTGGGAGCAACATACTTGATAGCCGTATAACCTTTTCCCTGTAGCTGCACGGCAAAGAGTCAATAACCGCGTTAATTTGTATTTTGTGGCTGTGCGCCACAGGATATAAAGTCGTATTAGGTTTTTGTAGCCATGAGCAACAGACTTGATAGCCGTATAAACTTTTTTCTGTAGCTGCAAGGCAAAGAGTCGATAACCGCGTAAATTCGTATTTTGTGGCTGTGCGCCACAGAATAGATTGTCGTATTAGGTTTTTGTAGCTGGGAGCAACAGACTTGATAGCCGTATGAACTTCTTTCTGTAGCTGCAAGGCAAAGAGGTAATAACCGCGTTAATTTGTCTTTTGTGGCTGTGCGCCTTAGAATAGATTGTCGTATCAGGTTTTTGTAGCTGGGAGCAACAGACTTGATAGCCGTATGAACTTTTTTCTGTAGCTGCAAGGCAAAGAGGTAATAACCGCGTTAATTTGTCTTTTGTGGCTGTGCGCCACAGGATATAAAGTCGTATTAGGTTTTTGTAGCCATGAGCAACAGACTTGAGAGCCGTATAAACTTTTTTTCTGTAGCTGCAAGGCAAAGAGTCGATAACCACGTTAATTCGTATTTTGTGGCTGTGCGCCACAGAATAGATTGTCGTATTAGGTTTTTGTAGCTGGGAGCAACAGATTTGATAGCCGTATAAACTTTTTTCTGTAGCTGCTAGGCAAAGAGTCGATAACCGCGTTAATTCGTATTTTGTGGCTGTGCGCCACAGAATAGATTGTCGTATTAGGTTTTTGTAGCTGGGAGCAACAGATTTGATAGCCGTATGAAATGTTCTCTGTAACTGCAAGGCAAAGAGTCAATAACCGCGTTAATTTGTATTTTGTGGCTGTGCGCCACAGAATATAAAGTCGTATTATGTTTTTGTAGTTGGGAGCAACAGACTTGATAGCCGTATGATTTTTTTTGTAGCTGCAAGTCAAAATGTCAATAACCGCGTTAATTCGTCTTTGTGGCTGTGCGCCACAGAATAGATTGTCGTATTAGGTTTTTGTAGCTGGGAGCAACAGATTTGATAGCCGTATGAAATGTTCTCTGTAACTGCGAGGCAAAGAGTCAATAACCGCGTTAATTCGTCTTTTGTGGCTGTGCGCCACAGAATATATAGTCGTATTAGGTTTTTGTAGCTGGGAGCAACAGACTTGATAGCCGTATGATTTTTTTTGTAGCTGCAAGTCAAAATGTCAATAACCGCGTTAATTCGTCTTTGTGGCTGTGCGCCACAGAATAGATTGTCGTATTAGGTTTTTGTAGCTGGGAGCAACAGATTAGATAGCCGTATGAACTGTTCTCTGTAGCTGCAAGGCAAAGAGTCGATACCCGCGTTAATTCGTATTTTGTGGCTGTGCGCCACAGAATAGTATTAGGTTTTTGTAGCTGGGAGCAACATACTTGATAGCCGTATAACCTTTTTCCTGTAGCTGCACGGCAAAGAGTCAACAACCGCGTTAGTTTGTCTTTTGTGGCTGTGCGCCACAGAATATAAAGTCGTATTAGGTTTTCGTAGCTGGGAGCAACAGACTTGATAGCCGTATGAACTTTTTTCTGTAGCTGCAAGGCAAAGAGGTAATAACCGCGTTAATTTGTCTTTTGTGGCTGTGCGCCACAGAATAGATTGTCGTATCAGGTTTTTGTAGCTGGGAGCAACAGACTTGATAGCCGTATGAACTTTTCTCTGTAGCTGCAAGCCAACAAGTCGATAACCGCGATAATTCGTATTTTGTGGCTGTGCGCCACAGAAAAGATTGTCGTATTAGGTTTTTGTAGCTGGGAGCAACAGATTTGATAGCCGTATAAACTGTTCTCTGTAGCTGCAAGGCAAAGAGTCGATAACCGCGTTAATTCGTATTTTGTGGCTGTGCGCCACAGAATAGTATTAGGTTTTTGTAGCTGGGAGCAACATACTTGATAGCCGTATAACCTTTTTCCTGTAGCTGCACGGCAAAGAGTCAATAAGCGCGTTAATTTGTCTTTTGTGGCTGTGCGCCACAGAATATAAAGTCGAATTAGGTTTTCGTAGCTGGGAGCAACAGACTTGATAGCCGTATGAACTTTTTTCTGTAGCTGCAAGGCAAAGAGGTAATAACCGCGTTAATTTGTCTTTTGTGGCTGTGCGCCACAGAATATATTGTCGTATCAGGTTTTTGTAGCTGGGAGCAACATACTTGATAGCCGTATAACCTTTTCCCTGTAGCTGCACGGCAAAGAGTCAATAACCGCGTTAATTTGTATTTTGTGGCTGTGCGCCACAGGATATAAAGTCGTATTAGGTTTTTGTAGCCATGAGCAACAGACTTGATAGCCGTATAAACTTTTTTCTGTAGCTGCAAGGCAAAGAGTCGATAACCGCGTAAATTCGTATTTTGTGGCTGTGCGCCACAGAATAGATTGTCGTATTAGGTTTTTGTAGCTGGGAGCAACAGACTTGATAGCCGTATGAACTTCTTTCTGTAGCTGCAAGGCAAAGAGGTAATAACCGCGTTAATTTGTCTTTTGTGGCTGTGCGCCTTAGAATAGATTGTCGTATCAGGTTTTTGTAGCTGGGAGCAACAGACTTGATAGCCGTATGAACTTTTTTCTGTAGCTGCAAGGCAAAGAGGTAATAACCGCGTTAATTTGTCTTTTGTGGCTGTGCGCCACAGGATATAAAGTCGTATTAGGTTTTTGTAGCCATGAGCAACAGACTTGAGAGCCGTATAAACTTTTTTTCTGTAGCTGCAAGGCAAAGAGTCGATAACCACGTTAATTCGTATTTTGTGGCTGTGCGCCACAGAAAAGATTGTCGTATTAGGTTTTTGTAGCTGGGAGCAACAGATTTGATAGCCGTATAAACTGTTCTCTGTAGCTGCAAGGCAAAGAGTCGATAACCGCGTTAATTCGTATTTTGTGGCTGTGCGCCACAGAATAGTATTAGGTTTTTGTAGCTGGGAGCAACATACTTGATAGCCGTATAACCTTTTTCCTGTAGCTGCACGGCAAAGAGTCAATAAGCGCGTTAATTTGTCTTTTGTGGCTGTGCGCCACAGAATATAAAGTCGAATTAGGTTTTCGTAGCTGGGAGCAACAGACTTGATAGCCGTATGAACTTTTTTCTGTAGCTGCAAGGCAAAGAGGTAATAACCGCGTTAATTTGTCTTTTGTGGCTGTGCGCCACAGAATATATTGTCGTATCAGGTTTTTGTAGCTGGGAGCAACATACTTGATAGCCGTATAACCTTTTCCCTGTAGCTGCACGGCAAAGAGTCAATAACCGCGTTAATTTGTATTTTGTGGCTGTGCGCCACAGGATATAAAGTCGTATTAGGTTTTTGTAGCCATGAGCAACAGACTTGATAGCCGTATAAACTTTTTTCTGTAGCTGCAAGGCAAAGAGTCGATAACCGCGTAAATTCGTATTTTGTGGCTGTGCGCCACAGAATAGATTGTCGTATTAGGTTTTTGTAGCTGGGAGCAACAGACTTGATAGCCGTATGAACTTCTTTCTGTAGCTGCAAGGCAAAGAGGTAATAACCGCGTTAATTTGTCTTTTGTGGCTGTGCGCCTTAGAATAGATTGTCGTATCAGGTTTTTGTAGCTGGGAGCAACAGACTTGATAGCCGTATGAACTTTTTTCTGTAGCTGCAAGGCAAAGAGGTAATAACCGCGTTAATTTGTCTTTTGTGGCTGTGCGCCACAGGATATAAAGTCGTATTAGGTTTTTGTAGCCATGAGCAACAGACTTGAGAGCCGTATAAACTTTTTTTCTGTAGCTGCAAGGCAAAGAGTCGATAACCACGTTAATTCGTATTTTGTGGCTGTGCGCCACAGAATAGATTGTCGTATTAGGTTTTTGTAGCTGGGAGCAACAGATTTGATAGCCGTATAAACTTTTTTCTGTAGCTGCTAGGCAAAGAGTCGATAACCGCGTTAATTCGTATTTTGTGGCTGTGCGCTACAGAATAGATTGTCGTATTAGGTTTTTGTAGCTGGGAGCAACAGATTTGATAGCCGTATGAAATGTTCTCTGTAACTGCAAGGCAAAGAGTCAATAACCGCGTTAATTTGTATTTTGTGGCTGTGCGCCACAGAATATAAAGTCGTATTATGTTTTTGTAGTTGGGAGCAACAGACTTGATAGCCGTATGATTTTTTTTGTAGCTGCAAGTCAAAATGTCAATAACCGCGTTAATTCGTTTTTGTGGCTGTGCGCCACAGAATAGATTGTCGTATTAGGTTTTTGTAGCTGGGAGCAACAGACTTGATAGCCGTATTAACTTTTTTTCTGTAGCTGCAAAGCAAACAGTCGATAACCGCGTTAATTCGTATTTTGTGGCTGTGCGCCACAGAATAGATAGTCGTATTAGGTTTTTGTAGCTGGGAGCAACATACTTGATAGCCGTATAAACTTTTTCCTGTAGCTGCACGGCAAAGAGTCAATAACCGCGTTAATTTGTCTTTTGTGGCTGTGCGCCACAGAATATAAAGTCGTATTAGGTTTTTGTAGCCATGAGCAACAGACTTGATAGCCGTATAAACTTTTTTTTGTAGCTGCAAGGCAAAGAGGTAATAACCGCGTTAATTTGTCTTTTGTGGCTGTGCGCCACAGAATAGATTGTCGTATCAGGTTTTTGTAGCTGGGAGCAACAGACTTGATAGCCGTATGAACTTTTCTCTGTAGCTGCAAGCCAACAAGTCGATAACCGCGATAATTCGTATTTTGTGGCTGTGCGCCACAGAATAGATTGTCGTATTAGGTTTTTGTAGCTGGGAGCAACAGATTTGATAGCCGTATGGACTGTTCTCTGTAGCTGCAAGGCAAAGAGTCGATAACCGCGTTAATTCGTATTTTGTGGCTGTGCGCCACAGAATAGTATTAGGTTTTTGTAGCTGGGAGCAACATACTTGATAGCCGTATAACCTTTTTCCTGTAGCTGCACGGCAAAGAGTCAATAACCGCGTTAATTTGTCTTTTGTGGCTGTGCGCCACAGAATATAAAGTCGAATTAGGTTTTCGTAGCTGGGAGCAACAGACTTGATAGCCGTATGAACTTTTTTCTGTAGCTGCAAGGCAAAGAGGTAATAACCGCGTTAATTTGTCTTTTGTGCCTGTGCGCCACAGAATAGATTGTCGTATCAGGTTTTTGTAGCTGGGAGCAACAGACTTGATAGCCGTATGAACTTTTCTCTGTAGCTGCAATCCAACAAGTCGATAACCGCGATAATTCGTATTTTATGGCTGTGCGCCACAGAATAGTATTAGGTTTTTGTAGCTGGGAGCAACATACTTGATAGCCGTATAACCTTTTTCCTGTAGCTGCACGGCAAAGAGTCAATAACCGCGTTAATGTGTCTTTTGTGGCTGTGCGCCACAAAATATAAAGTCGTATTAGGTTTTCGTAGCTGGGAGCAACAGACTTGATAGCCGTATGAACTTTTTTCTGTAGCTGCAAGGCAAAGAGGTAATAACCGCGTTAATTTGTCTTTTGTGGCTGTGTTCTCACGAACGGAATATGCTAATCGCGCAGTTGGACCTCATTAGCATACAACTGCGCGCGTGAAATCGTCTACGTGGCAACTACGAAGAAACGTGAAAGAAAGAAGACCACAGAGCTCACTTCTCATTGCTTCACTCTACTGACATGTCGCTTACTATTTATTGTGATTTATTAGTTGTTTCCTATGAAATACTATTGATATAAACCATTATTAGCTAACTGTTATGTACTCATGCATTACACCTAAAATATATATATTTGCCAATAATATTTCTTGCTCTTATGCTTATACACCCAAGATCAGTATGAGTAGATATTATTTCCCAGTTAACTCCGCGTGGCAATAGTTTCGATATGAGAATAGGCGGTTCTCCAGTGATCTCCGAACATGGTGCATCGGCCGAACTAGCGCTCTCGGTCGCCCATCCACTTTTTCATCCCAGACTATGGTTTTAACACAAGTTTGATCCATTATAGAGCCAGGTTCATACCAGAATGATCATTTTAGTTGAGCAAAAATAGCAGTGCAGTGCGAGGGCCAAGCACTGAAAGTCAATGAAAAACCAGGAATTGGCAACCTGGTGAATGTACTAGCTAGTAGAACATGAGTATTCGTTATGTTTCGGGAATACAAATTCTGAAATAGTGGATAATAAGATTTGTAGAACCAGAATGTTTGTTTACTCGTGCCCAGCTTACGGGAGTCACGTGGTATGTTAAACCGCGGTAAGCAACGCAAAATGGGTTAAAACGAGGGTTTAAAGTTTGCGTCTATGGTGGCTCAGACGGCCATAGAAATGTGAATAATTGGTCTGGTGCGGACATGGCGAAAGCCACCACTACCCATTGGGTCCGTAGTCTATTAGCTCCTAGTGATCGTTTTGTGTGAATCCAGCCCCTATAATAATCGAACAACAATCCAGTCTAAGAAATCAAGGCAAACTAATTGTTTTGGTGTTCTCATGATCCAACTTGTTAGCATGTATGAGGGTTATCGATCAATCAGCCAACTAGTGAACCGAAGTAACCCGAATATAGGCTTCACATCGGTGGAAAACGTTTTAAGTTGAACTGGAATTGAATTTTACTTGAATTGCTACATTAAAACTACTCGAAATATTGAATCAAATCATCACAATATTCGTTTCTATTCTAACTATTCTAAATCAGCTGTATCTCTATAATCCTTCTACAACCAGTTCAAGCTGTCTACAAAACAATCCCAGTATCATTTTCAGAACTATTATGTATAAATATTATGTATTCATACATATGCTACCCTACATAATATTATTTTTTCAATGTTCAGTTTGGTTTTAGTCTAATTATCATATCCAAGAGAGTTCATTTCGAGGAAGGATCAAGAGCTGTCAACAAATAACGACACAATATAAAATATTTATAATTCATGTAAATTCAGTAGAAACGCTGCTGGTCATCCAAAACGAAAGCAGTATCCCATATTCAGTCTATCCCATCGTCAATTCATCCAGACAAGCAAACCAACCACCAGTATTCGGACTATCCAGGAAAGTTGTTGATCATCAACACTCCAAAACAAATTTCACGAACTGACATAATAATGATACCAACGAGAGAATGGAACTGGATCAAAGGACTATGGTGGATCGAGCTGGATGTGGAGGAACTATTCTGGACTGGATGGTTCGTTGGAATCAACTGGATCAACAAAGGAAAACGTGAGTTTCTTTTTGCGCCCAGATTATAACTTCATCTACAATCTTCTGTGCTCCGGCTGAGCGATAATCAATTGTCTCGGTTTGAGCATATTCAATCAATTCTTGGCATGTCTCTATTCCATTTCCCTTGCTTAACTCCCCCATCACACTTTATTCACTGACGTAGGAGAAATTCAAGTTTCAAACTACAATTCTGTCAAATCGTACATATCCAGCCAGTAAATAGTCTAAATGAAATACTATTATTAGATAATTGCCAATTCATTTTTATTCACATTTGCAACCAGCCGGTTGAAATTCGCAACTGAGGCGCATTATTTAGTTTTTGAATTGTGACTTTTTCTACAGTCGTATAAGCTCCAGGCCAGTGATAATAAACTGACTTCTCGTTGTGATACGTGTAGTTCAGTTCAGATCACAATATGCCTTGATTCCATGTTCAACTTCACTTATTGATCGATTGAATAAGTAACATACACGTTGCAGCAATACCACTTGTAAATTACTTAACTTATCGTTACCACATTTAACCAGCCCGCTTCCCGATTCCAACAGATAATCAAGAATAGCTTACAGTTTGCACCATCGTCAACCAGCCGCTTGAAAACCGACCCAGGTGCAAACCAGTGAGTGGCTACTGGGTAATTGTAGCTTCAAATTCAAATATCTAGATGTTTGTAACAACCAACACACACCTATTTCATTCCAATCCATTTAATTCTTTGATGGTAATTTTTTCCCAAATGCTATCCAGAATTATATATAACCATTCAATAGTACTAGTAAAATTATTCGTTCAGTTTTTGTCCGCCCAAAACTAACAAATCGGATTCTTTTTCATCACCTTATACCACATCTACTCACAATTATGCAATTCTTATCATTCCAATCCCAAACCAAATCCCTTCTATGAATCTCAAACAGTGACTTGCTACGAGACCATAACACGCAAACTTTTTCTCCAGAATGTTATTTTTCAAACGAAAATAGGTTTTATCAGTTTACGGAGTTCACTATTAGACAATTTCCCAAACTCTCCATATATATCTCAAATACAGATTATTATCAGCAAAAAATTACTGTAGCGAGTCAGAATAAACACCATAACCATCCAATTGTATTCATAATTTTCTACCAATCAGAACAGTTTTATTGAAAGAATGATGTAACCTATGTTCACCTTGGAGCAACAATGGAAACAACTCGAAGTCCTGATGTCGTTACAAAGAAGATGCGTGAGTAAGGATACCAACAGAGCCTAAGCTAGTGCCGAGGTACCTTGCCCAATTTGTTTCTAGCATTTAATTATTGCTCATATCAACTGTATTTTCAGTTTTTTTTCATTCACATTCACTATCATCCTCAAATACATCCAACACCATCTGTCAATCCGAGCTAGGCAAACGTTCTGCAGTGTACGGTGAAATAGATAGTAATGTGCTCACTACTCAGCTCAGAACATCGGTAGTACGCTATTGAGTAACAGTTAATCGTAAATGTTTCGTCAGCGAAACAGAAATGCACAAGTAAGAACTCAGTAAGATCACGATTCAAAATCCACAACCGACTTCAATTCAATCTAACAAGAAACAAGTTGTCCGAATCTTTCTATCGTTCGGAAAGCTACTCAAAATAGTACTTAAGACATACGGAAAACAGGGAGAGCCGACTACTTGCTATCCAGAGTTGTAGTCATTCCTACATGTGACAATATCCGATTGGATAAATGTGGATCAGGGCGAATACTGTTCTACTCTTGGATTGGATAGCTCTGGGTTATGATGGATCGAATTGGAATCAACTGAATCGGAACAACTATCTCTGTTCTCGACGGTATTTGTATTCGGTCGTGAAACATGTCTTACCCAGCTCCAATCAAGAGAACACCCTCAAACCCCTCGTATTCACATTCAACCATCCAGAAAGTCCATTTACTCAACTCAACAGTGATACCCGAAGTTCTAGTAACTTTTACAGATATTCAACCTATTTCCGAATCAGGACGATCTGCAACCTCACCCACCGCTATTATCGAAATCCATAATTCATTCTACTTCCCGATATAATCTTCTATTTTCAGCCTCTCGTTTCTTCAGGTTTCCTCCCCCGGTGAACTTATCTCAAAAGTTGGGAATGTTCTCACGAACGGAATATGCTAATCGCGCAGTTGGACCTCATTAGCATACAACTGCGCGCGTGAAATCGTCTACGTGGCAACTACGAAGAAACGTGAAAGAAAGAAGACCACAGAGCTCACTTCTCATTGCTTCACTCTACTGACATGTCGCTTACTATTTATTGTGATTTATTAGTTGTTTCCTATGAAATACTATTGATATAAACCATTATTAGCTAACTGTTATGTACTCATGCATTACACCTAAAATATATATATTTGCCAATAATATTTCTTGCTCTTATGCTTATACACCCAAGATCAGTATGAGTAGATATTATTTCCCAGTTAACTCCGCGTGGCAATAGTTTCGATATGAGAATAGGCGGTTCTCCAGTGACCTCCGAACAGGCTGTGCGCCACAGAATAGATTGTCGTATCAGGTTTTTGTAGCTGGGAGCAACAGACTTGATAGCCGTATGAACTTTTCTCTGTAGCTGCAAGCCAACAAGTCGATAACCGCGATAATTCGTATTTTGTGGCTGTGCGCCACAGAAAAGATTGTCGTATTAGGTTTTTGTAGCTGGGAGCAACAGATTTGATAGCCGTATGAACTGTTCTCTGTAGCTGCAAGGCAAAGAGTCGATAACCGCGTTAATTCGTATTTTGTGGCTGTGCGCCACAGAATAGTATTAGGTTTTGTAGCTGGGAGCAACATACTTGATAGCCGTATAACCTTTTTCCTGTAGCTGCACGGCAAAGAGTCAATAACCGCGTTAATTTGTCTTTTGTGGCTGTGCGCCACAGAATATAAAGTCGTATTAGGTTTTCGTAGCTGGGAGCAACAGACTTGATAGCCGTATGAACTTTTTTCTGTAGCTGCAAGGCAAAGAGGTAATAACCGCGTTAATTTGTCTTTTGTGGCTGTGCGCCACAGAATAGATTGTCGTATCAGGTTTTTGTAGCTGGGAGCAACAGACTTGATAGCCGTATGAACTTTTCTCTGTAGCTGCAAGCCAACAAGTCGATAACCGCGATAATTCGTATTTTGTGGCTGTGCGCCACAGAATAGTATTAGGTTTTTGTAGCTGGGAGCAACATACTTGATAGCCGTATAACCTTTTTCCTGTAGCTGCACGCAAAGAGTCAATACCGCGTTAATTTGTCTTTTGTGGCTGTGCGCCACAGAATATAAAGTCGTATTAGGTTTTCGTAGCTGGGAGCAACAGACTTGATAGCCGTATGAACTTTTTTCTGTAGCTGCAAGGCAAAGAGGTAATAACCGCGTTAATTTGTCTTTTGTGGCTGTGCGCCACAGAATAGATTGTCGTATCAGGTTTTTGTAGCTGGGAGCAACAGACTTGATAGCCGTATGAACTTTTCTCTGTAGCTGCAAGCCAACAAGTCGATAACCGCGATAATTCGTATTTTGTGGCTGTGCGCCACAGAAAAGATTGTCGTATTAGGTTTTTGTAGCTGGGAGCAACAGATTTGATAGCCGTATGAACTGTTCTCTGTAGCTGCAAGGCAAAGAGTCGATAACCGCGTTAATTCGTATTTTGTGGCTGTGCGCCACAGAATAGTATTAGGTTTTTGTAGCTGGGAGCAACATACTTGATAGCCGTATAACCTTTTTCCTGTAGCTGCACGGCAAAGAGTCAATAACCGCGTTAATTTGTCTTTTGTGGCTGTGCGCCACAGAATATAAAGTCGAATTAGGTTTTCGTAGCTGGGAGCAACAGACTTGATAGCCGTATGAACTTTTTTCTGTAGCTGCAAAGCAAAGAGGTAATAACCGCGTTAATTTGTCTTTTGTAGCTGTGCGCCACAGAATAGATTGTCGTATCAGGTTTTTGTAGCTGGGAGCAACAGACTTGATAGCCGTATAAACTTTTCTCTGTAGCTGCAAGCCAACAAGTCGATAACCGCGATAATTCGTATTTTGTGCTGTGCGCCACAGAATAGATTGTCGTATTAGGTTTTTGTAGCTGGGAGCAACAGATTTGATAGCCGTATGAACTGTTCTCTGTAGCTGCAAGGCAAAGAGTCGATAACCGCGTTAATTCGTAATTTGTGGCTGTGCGCCACAGAATAGATAGTCGTATTAGGTTTTTGTAGCTGGGAGCAACATACTTGATAGCCGTATAACCTTTTCCCTGTAGCTGCACGGCAAAGAGTCAATAACCGCGTTAATTTGTCTTTTGTGGCTGTGCGCCACAGAATACAAAGTCGTATTAGGTTTTTGTAGCTGGGAGCAACAGACTTGATAGCCGTATGAACTTCTTTCTGTAGCTGCAAGGCAAAGAGGTAATAACCGCGTTAATTTGTCTTTTGTGGCTGTGCGCCACAGGATATAAAGTCGCATTAGGTTTTTGTAGCCATGAGCAACAGACTTGAAAGCCGTATAAACTTTTTTCTGTAGCTGCAAGGCAAAGAGTCGATAACCGCGTAAATTCGTATTTTGTGGCTGTGCGCCACAGAATAGATTGTCGTATTAGGTTTTTGTAGCTGGGAGCAACAGACTTGATAGCCGTATAAACTTTTTTCTGTAGCTGCTAGGCAAAGAGTCGATAACCGCGTTAATTCGTATTTTGTGGCTGTGCGCCACAGAATAGATTGTCGTATTAGGTTTTTGTAGCTGGGAGCAACAGATTTGATAGCCGTATGAAATGTTCTCTGTAACTGCAAGGCAAAGAGTCAATAACCGCGTTAATTTGTATTTTGTGGCTGTGCGCCACAGAATATAAAGTCGTATTATGTTTTTGTAGTTGGGAGCAACAGACTTGATAGCCGTATGATTTTTTTTGTAGCTGCAAGTCAAAATGTCAATAACCGCGATAATTCGTATTTTGTGGCTGTGCGCCACAGAATAGATTGTCGTATTAGGTTTTTGTAGCTGGGAGCAACAGATTTGATAGCCGTATGAACTGTTCTCTGTAGCTGCAAGGCAAAGAGTCGATAACCGCGTTAATTCGTAATTTGTGGCTGTGCGCCACAGAATAGATAGTCGTATTAGGTTTTTGTAGCTGGGAGCAACATACTTGATAGCCGTATAACCTTTTCCCTGTAGCTGCACGGCAAAGAGTCAATAACCGCGTTAATTTGTCTTTTGTGGCTGTGCGCCACAGAATACAAAGTCGTATTAGGTTTTTGTAGCTGGGAGCAACAGACTTGATAACCGTATGAACTTCTTTCTGTAGCTGCAAGGCAAAGAGGTAATAACCGCGTTAATTTGTCTTTTGTGGCTGTGCGCCTTAGAATAGATTGTCGTATCAGGTTTTTGTAGCTGGGAGCAACAGACTTGATAGCCGTATGAACTTTTTTCTGTAGCTGCAAGGCAAAGAGGTAATAACCGCGTTAATTTGTCTTTGTGGCTGTGCGCCACAGGATATAAAGTCGCATTAGGTTTTTGTAGCCATGAGCAACAGACTTGAAAGCCGTATAAACTTTTTCTCTGTAGCTGCAAGGCAAAGAGTCGATAACCACGTTAATTCGTATTTTGTGGCTGTGCGCCACAGAATAGATTGTCGTATTAGGTTTTGTAGCTGGGAGCAACAGATTTGATAGCCGTATGAAATGTTCTCTGTAACTGCAAGGCAAAGAGTCAATAACCGCGTTAATTTGTATTTTGTGGCTGTGCGCCACAGGATATAAAGTCGTATTAGGTTTTTGTAGCCATGAGCAACAGACTTGATAGCCGTATAAACTTTTTTCTGTAGCTGCAAGGCAAAGAGTCGATAACCGCGTAAATTCGTATTTTGTGGCTGTGCGCCACAGAATAGATTGTCGTATTAGGTTTTTGTAGCTGGGAGCAACAGACTTGATAGCCGTATAAACTTTTTTCTGTAGCTGCTAGGCAAAGAGTCGATAACCGCGTTAATTCGTATTTTGTGGCTGTGCGCCACAGAATAGATTGTCGTATTAGGTTTTTGTAGCTGGAGCAACAGATTTGATAGCCGTATGAAATGTTCTCTGTAACTGCAAGGCAAAGAGTCAATAACCGCGTTAATTTGTATTTTGTGGCTGTGCGCCACAGAATATAAAGTCGTATTATGTTTTTGTAGTTGGGAGCAACAGACTTGATAGCCGTATGATTTTTTTTGTAGCTGCAAGTCAAAATGTCAATAACCGCGATAATTCGTATTTTGTGGCTGTGCGCCACAGAATAGATTGTCGTATTAGGTTTTTGTAGCTGGGAGCAACAGACTTGATAGCCGTATGAACTTTTTTCTGTAGCTGCAAGGCAAAGAGGTAATAACCGCGTTAATTTGTCTTTTGTGGCTGTGCGCCACAGGATATAAAGTCGCATTAGGTTTTGTAGCCATGAGCAACAGACTTGAAAGCCGTATAACTTTTTTTCTGTAGCTGCAAGGCAAAGAGTCGATAACCACGTTAATTCGTATTTTGTGGCTGTGCGCCACAGAATAGATTGTCGTATTAGGTTTTTGTAGCTGGAGCAACAGATTTGATAGCCGTATGAAATGTTCTCTGTAACTGCAAGGCAAAGAGTCAATAACCGCGTTAATTTATATTTTGTGGCTGTGCGCCACAGGATATAAAGTCGTATTAGGTTTTTGTAGCCATGAGCAACAGACTTGATAGCCGTATAAACTTTTTTCTGTAGCTGCAAGGCAAAGAGTCGATAACCGCGTAAATTCGTATTTTGTGGCTGTGCGCCACAGAATAGATTGTCTTATTAGGTTTTTGTAGCTGGGAGCAACAGACTTGATAGCCGTATAAACTTTTTTTCTGTAGCTGCTAGGCAAAGAGTCGATAACCGCGTTAATTCGTATTTTGTGGCTGTGCGCCACAGAATAGATTGTCGTATTAGGTTTTTGTAGCTGGGAGCAACAGATTTGATAGCCGTATGAAATGTTCTCTGTAACTGCAAGGCAAAGAGTCAATAACCGCGTTAATTTGTATTTTGTGGCTGTGCGCCACAGAATATAAAGTCGTATTATGTTTTTGTAGTTGGGAGCAACAGACTTGATAGCCGTATGATTTTTTTTGTAGCTGCAAGTCAAAATGTCAATAACCGCGATAATTCGTATTTTGTGGCTGTGCGCCACAGAATAGATTGTCGTATTAGGTTTTTGTAGCTGGGAGCAACAGATTTGATAGCCGTATGAACTGTTCTCTGTAGCTGCAAGGCAAAGAGTCGATAACCGCGTTAATTCGTAATTTGTGGCTGTGCGCCACAGAATAGATAGTCGTATTAGGTTTTTGTAGCTGGGAGCAACATACTTGATAGCCGTATAACCTTTTCCCTGTAGCTGCACGGCAAAGAGTCAATAACCGCGTTAATTTGTCTTTTGTGGCTGTGCGCCACAGAATACAAAGTCGTATTAGGTTTTTGTAGCTGGGAGCAACAGACTTGATAGCCGTATAAACTTCTTTCTGTAGCTGCAAGGCAAAGAGGTAATAACCGCGTTAATTTGTCTTTTGTGGCTGTGCGCCTTAGAATAGATTGTCGTATCAGGTTTTTGTAGCTGGGAGCAACAGACTTGATAGCCGTATGAACTTTTTTCTGTAGCTGCAAGGCAAAGAGGTAATAACCGCGTTAATTTGTCTTTTGTGGCTGTGCGCCACAGGATATAAAGTCGCATTAGGTTTTTGTAGCCATGAGCAACAGACTTGAAAGCCGTATAAACTTTTTTTCTGTAGCTGCAAGGCAAAGAGTCGATAACCACGTTAATTCGTATTTTGTGGCTGTGCGCCACAGAATAGATTGTCGTATTAGGTTTTTGTAGCTGGGAGCAACAGATTTGATAGCCGTATGATTTTTTTTGTAGCTGCAAGTCAAAATGTCAATGACCGCGATAATTCATATTTTGTGGCTGTGCGCCACAGAATAGATTGTCGTATTAGGTTTTTGTAGCTGGGAGCAACAGATTTGATAGCCGTATGAACTGTTCTCTGTAGCTGCAAGGCAAAGAGTCGATAACCGCGTTAATTCGTAATTTGTGGCTGTGCGCCACAGAATAGATAGTCGTATTAGGTTTTTGTAGCTGGGAGCAACATACTTGATAGCCGTATAACCTTTTCCCTGTAGCTGCACGGCAAAGAGTCAATAACCGCGTTAATTTGTCTTTTGTGGCTGTGCGCCACAGAATACAAAGTCGTATTAGGTTTTTGTAGCTGGGAGCAACAGACTTGATAGCCGTATGAACTTCTTTCTGTAGCTGCAAGGCAAAGAGGTAATAACCGCGTTAATTTGTCTTTTGTGGCTGTGCGCCACAGGATATAAAGTCGCATTAGGTTTTTGTAGCCATGAGCAACAGACTTGAGAGCCGTATAAACTTTTTTTCTGTAGCTGCAAGGCAAAGAGTCGATAACCACGTTAATTCGTATTTTGTGGCTGTGCGCCACAGAATAGATTGTCGTATTAGGTTTTTGTAGCTGGGAGCAACAGATTTGATAGCCGTATGAAATGTTCTCTGTAACTGCAAGGCAAAGAGTCAATAACCGCGTTAATTTGTATTTTGTGGCTGTGCGCCACAGGATATAAAGTCGTATTAGGTTTTTGTAGCCATGAGCAACAGACTTGATAGCCGTATAAACTTTTTTCTGTAGCTGCAAGGCAAAGAGTCGATAACCGCGTAAATTCGTATTTTGTGGCTGTGCGCCACAGAATAGATTGTCGTATTAGGTTTTTGTAGCTGGGAGCAACAGACTTGATAGCCGTATAAACTTTTTTCTGTAGCTGCTAGGCAAAGAGTCGATAACCGCGTTAATTCGTATTTTGTGGCTGTGCGCCACAGAATAGATTGTCGTATTAGGTTTTTGTAGCTGGGAGCAACAGATTTGATAGCCGTATGAAATGTTCTCTGTAACTGCAAGGCAAAGAGTCAATAACCGCGTTAATTTGTATTTTGTGGCTGTGCGCCACAGAATATAAAGTCGTATTATGTTTTTGTAGTTGGGAGCAACAGACTTGATAGCCGTATGATTTTTTTTGTAGCTGCAAGTCAAAATGTCAATAACCGCGTTAATTCGTTTTGTGGCTGTGCGCCACAGAATAGATTGTCGTATTAGGTTTTTGTAGCTGGGAGCAACAGACTTGATAGACGTATTACCTTTTTTCTGTAGCTGCAAAGCAAACAGTCGATAACCGCGTTAATTCGTAGTTTGTGGCTGTGCGCCACAGAATAGATAGTCGTATTAGGTTTTTGTAGCTGGGAGCAACATACTTGATAGCCGTATAAACTTTTTTCTGTAGCTGCACGGCAAAGAGTCAATAACCGCGTTAATTTGTCTTTTGTGGCTGTGCGCCACAGGATATAAAGTCGTATTAGGTTTTTGTAGCCATGAGCAACAGACTTGATAGCCGTATAAACTTTTTTCTGTAGCTGCAAGGCAAAGAGTCGATAACCGCGTAAATTCGTATTTTGTGGCTGTGCGCCACAGAATAGATTGTCGTATTAGGTTTTTGTAGCTGGGAACAACAGACTTGATAGCCGTATAAACTTTTTTCTGTAGCTGCTAGGCAAAGAGTCGATAACCGCGTTAATTCGTATTTTGTGGCTGTGCGCCACAGAATAGATTGTCGTATTAGGTTTTTGTAGCTGGGAGCAACAGATTTGATAGCCGTATGAAATGTTCTCTGTAACTGCAAGGCAAAGAGTCAATAACCGCGTTAATTTGTATTTTGTGGCTGTGCGCCACAGAATAGATAGTCGTATTATGTTTTTGTAGTTGGGAGCAACAGACTTGATAGCCGTATGATTTTTTTTGTAGCTGCAAGTCAAAATGTCAATAACCGCGTTAATTCGTTTTTGTGGCTGTGCGCCACAGAATAGATTGTCGTATTAGGTTTTTGTAAGCTGGGAGCAACAGACTTGATAGACGTATTAACTTTTTTCTGTAGCTGCAAAGCAAACAGTCGATAACCGCGTTAATTCGTATTTTGTGGCTGTGCGCCACAGAATAGATAGTCGTATTAGGTTTTTGTAGCTGGAGCAACATACTTGATAGCCGTATAAACTTTTTTCTGTAGCTGCACGGCAAAGAGTCAATAACCGCGTTAATTTGTCTTTTGTGGCTGTGCGCCACAGAATATAAAGTCGTATTAGGTTTTTGTAGCCATGAGCAACAGACTTGATAGCCGTATAAACTTTTTTCTGTAGCTGCAAGGCAAAGAGGTAATAACCGCGTTAATTTGTCTTTTGTGGCTGTGCGCCACAGAATATATTGTCGTATCAGGTTTTTGTAGCTGGGAGCAACAGACTTGATAGCCGTATTAACTTTTTTCTGTAGCTGCAAAGCAAACAGTCGATAACCGCGTTAATTCGTATTTTGTGGCTGTGCGCCACAGAATAGATAGTCGTATTAGGTTTTTGTAGCTGGGAGCAACATACTTGATAGCCGTATAAACTTTTTTCTGTAGCTGCACGGCAAAAAGTCAATACCGCGTTAATTTGTCTTTTGTGGCTGTGCGCCACAGAATATAAAGTCGTATTAGGTTTTGTAGCCATGAGCAACAGACTTGATAGCCGTATAAACTTTTTTCTGTAGCTGCAAGGCAAAGAGGTAATAACCGCGTTAATTTGTCTTTTGTGGCTGTGCGCCACATAATAGATAGTCGTATTAGGTTTTTGTAGCTGGAGCAACATACGTGATAGCCGTATAAACTTTTTTCTGTAGCTGCACGGCAAAGAGTCAATAACCGCGTTAATTTGTCTTTTGTGGCTGTGCGCCACAGAATATAAAGTCGTATTAGGTTTTTGTAGCTGGGAGCAACAGACTTGATAGCCGTATAAACTTTTTTCTGTAGCTGCAAGGCAAAGAGGTAATAACCACGTTAATTTGTCTTTTGTGGCTGTGCGCCACAGAATAGATTGTCGTATCAGGTTTTTGTAGCTGGGAGCAACAGACTTGATAGCCGTATGAACTTTTTTCTGTAGCTGCAAGGCAAAGAGGTAATAACCGCGTTAATTCGTATTTTGTGGCTGTGCGCCACAGGATATAAAGTCGTATTAGGTTTTTGTAGCCATGAGCAACAGACTTGATAGCCGTATAAACTTTTTCTGTAGCTGCAAGGCAAAGAGTCGATAACCGCGTTATATCGTATTTTGTGGCTGTGTGCCACAGAATATAAAGTCGTATTAGGTTTTTGTAGCTGGGAGCAACAGACTTGATAGCCGTATAAACTTTTTTTCTGTAGCTGCAAGGCAAAGAGGTAATAACCGCGTTAATTTGTCTTTTGTGGCTGTGCGCCACAGAATAGATAGTCGTATTAGGTTTTTGTAGCTGGGAGCAACAGATTTGATAGCCGTATGAAATGTTCTCTGTAACTGCAAGGCAAAGAGTCAATAACCGCGTTAATTCGTATTTTGTGGCTGTGCGCCACAGAATAGATAGTCGTATTAGGTTTTTGTAGCTGGAGCAACATACTTGATAGCCGTATAAACTTTTTTCTGTAGCTGCACGGCAAAGAGTCAATAACCGCGTTAATTTGTCTTTTGTGGCTGTGCGCCACAGAATATAAAGTCGTATTAGGTTTTTGTAGCCATGAGCAACAGACTTGATAGCCGTATAAACTTTTTTCTGTAGCTGCAAGGCAAAGAGGTAATAACCGCGTTAATTTGTCTTTTGTGGCTGTGCGCCACAGAATATATTGTCGTATCAGGTTTTTGTAGCTGGGAGCAACAGACTTGATAGCCGTATTAACTTTTTTCTGTAGCTGCAAAGCAAACAGTCGATAACCGCGTTAATTCGTATTTTGTGGCTGTGCGCCACAGAATAGATAGTCGTATTAGGTTTTTGTAGCTGGGAGCAACATACTTGATAGCCGTATAAACTTTTTTCTGTAGCTGCACGGCAAAAAGTCAATAACCGCGTTAATTTGTCTTTTGTGGCTGTGCGCCACAGAATATAAAGTCGTATTAGGTTTTTGTAGCCATGAGCAACAGACTTGATAGCCGTATAAACTTTTTTCTGTAGCTGCAAGGCAAAGAGGTAATAACCGCGTTAATTTGTCTTTTGTGGCTGTGCGCCACATAATAGATAGTCGTATTAGGTTTTGTAGCTGGGAGCAACATACTTGATAGCCGTATAAACTTTTTTCTGTAGCTGCACGGCAAAGAGTCAATAACCGCGTTAATTTGTCTTTTGTGGCTGTGCGCCACAGAATATAAAGTCGTATTAGGTTTTTGTAGCTGGGAGCAACAGACTTGATAGCCGTATAAACTTTTTTCTGTAGCTGCAAGGCAAAGAGGTAATAACCGCGTTAATTTGTCTTTTGTGGCTGTGCGCCACAGAATAGATTGTCGTATCAGGTTTTTGTAGCTGGGAGCAACATACTTGATAGCCGTATGAACTTTTTTCTGTAGCTGCAAGGCAAAGAGGTAATAACCGCGTTAATTCGTATTTTGTGGCTGTGCGCCACAGGATATAAAGTCGTATTAGGTTTTTGTAGCCATGAGCAACAGACTTGATAGCCGTATAAACTTTTTTCTGTAGCTGCAAGGCAAAGAGTCGATAACCGCGTTATATCGTATTTTGTGGCTGTGTGCCACAGAATAGATAGTTGTATTGGGTTTTTCTAGCTGGGAGCAACATACTTGATAGCCATATAACTTTTTTCTGTAGCTGCACGGCAAAGAGTCAATAACCGCGTTAATTTGTCTTTTGTGGCTGTGCGCCACAGAATATAAAGTCGTATTAGGTTTTTGTAGCTGGGAGCAACAGACTTGATAGCCGTATAAACTTTTTTTCTGTAGCTGCAAGGCAAAGAGGTAATAACCGCGTTAATTTGTCTTTTGTGGCTGTGCGCCACAGAATATAAAGTCGTATTAGGTTTTTGTAGCTGGGAGCAACAGATTTGATAGCCGTATGAAATGTTCTCTGTAACTGCAACGCAAAGAGTCAATAACCGCGTTAATTTGTATTTTGTGGCTGTGCGCCACAGAATATAAAGTCGTATTATGTTTTTGTAGTTGGAAGCAACAGACTTGATACCCGTATGATTTTTTTTTGTAGCTGCAAGTCAAAATGTCAATAACCGCGTTAATTCGTCTTTGTGGCTGTGCGCCACAGAATAGATTGTCGTATCAGGTTTTTGTAGCTGGGAGCAACAGACTTGATAGCCGTATGAACTTTTTTCTGTAGCTGCAAGGCAAAGAGGTAATAACCGCGTTAATTTGTCTTTTGTGGCTGTGCGCCACAGGATATAAAGTCGTATTAGGTTTTTGTAGCCATGAGCAACAGACTTGATAGCCGTATAAACTTTTTTCT